>LPNX010443971.1:195623-280850 GCA_001517045.1 Pseudotsuga menziesii
GACAATTCAATCCACATTATGACAGTTGATGTCACATAGTGACAATTAACATTGCATTGTGTCAATTATGGGAAACTATGGGAAACCATGGTCAACTATGGGAAACTATGATCAACCATGGTCAAACATGGTTTTCCATGTTCAACTATGGTGCAACATAGTCAACTATGACCAAACATGGTTAAACACCATTAGCCATGGTCCACCATGTTTAATGATGGTTAACTATGCTCATCCATGGTTAACAATGGTAGCCCATAATCAATTATAACTAAAAATTATTTTGCATGGTTAGATGTGGGAAAACATGTTTGATTATGGTTAAACATTTCAATGTTTGACCATATGTGGCCATGGTTGACTACTGTAAAAAATGATCAACTGTGTCAAAGAGTTTCTTATTTCTCTAGTCCACTAGATGTCCATCATGCTATGTGAGGATTGCACCTACAACATAATATTAGGCATCTAACTTAAACTTAACTGATTGTTGTTTGTTTGGTGACATGAAGATTGGTGATAAGCATAGGTGACATTCGAAATCCTTGAATGCTTTCCACTACACCTTGGATAAAGAGAATTATCTTTGGATCTATCCTTGATCACCTTGCTTAGGGGGAAATTGATGTGAAAGAACCTAAATTCAAACCTATGGCCGAAGTTGGAAAGGCCCAAGAAGTTGCAAAAGTCCCTTAGTGTCACTAGGGTTGGGTAATCATAAATGACATGGATCTTCATTGGATCCACATGCACAACATGATCATTTATGGTATGTATCCTAAATATTGAATTCTTTGAATGCTAAATGAATAATTATTTATATCGGTATATGACTTATGTTGGTGAAGGGTGTTGAACACTTAATAATGCGCTTTATATGTTCCTTCTAGGTTTTACTAAAGATGAGGACATCATCTAGATATATGAACACAAAAGGAAGTTGTGAATGGGCATACATTATCATCCGTCATCCGTATGAACATTTTTGGGAATTATTTAAGTTTAAAATCATTTTCAACCACTCAAAGGTACCTTCTCTATACCTGAATTAATTGAGAAGATCATTGATCTAGGGGAACTATATTGTGGTTCTTGAGTTGATTGAGAAGATCATTGATCTAGGGAACTATATTGTGGTTCTTGGTTGTGATTTTTCTCTATGGTTCATATAGGTTTGTTTAGTTGGTGTTTTATGTATTTTTTTCAATCCTCCATGAATTCACGGAGGATTGAAAAAAATCGAGCAGCATTTCGGCTTGCCAGGGACACATTTCAAAATTAAACCGGTAGCATAAACGCTACCGGTTGACATAATATATATATATATATATATATAACAAATTAACAAAAAAATTCAATTTAATACAATTTTTCAAAAATCCGGCAGCATTTCTACTTCCCGGTACACATTTTAAACATGAAAATAATAAAAACATACATTTACCATATTTTAAAATAAATTTTTAAAATTTATTAAAAAAAATAATTAAATTCCATTTAAATTGAAAACAATTATTTAAACTGAAAAACAATTATTTTAACTGAAAAACAATTATTTTAACTTACCTCTTGGGTCCGACGCCATCGTGACGAGGTTGGGTTGCTTCGGGGTGCCTGGGTTGCTTCAGGGTGCCAATGCTTACGTCGCTCTCACTTCGTATCTCGGTCGAGCTTTCACGTTGTAGTTTTGTGGAACAAACAGAGGGGGCCCGCGGGCCCCTATTTATAATTTTTTCAATATAGGCACCTCGATCGAGGTAATTACCTCGACCAAGTTATTTATTAACCCTCGGTCAAGGTTTTAATAGCTCGATTGAGGGTTAGTAAATACCTTGGTCAAGGGCTTAATAAAACCTCGGTCGAGGGCTTGATAAAACCTCGGTCGACATATTAAAACCTCGGTTGAGGGCTTGTTAAAACCTCGACTGAGGTGCGTTTTTTTCTTTTTTCCAAAACGAACTTGCCAAAAGGTGTTACCCAGGTCCGCGGATTCACCCATAAAGAAAACACCCAATCAAATGCCTATAGAGTGTATTATTTACCATAAGAGAATAACCTGCTTTCTCAAGCTCAACTCCTGAAAGGAATTGAGTTTTTATTGGCTTGAAATGTTTCATGCTGAACTTGGTGAGAAAACATGAAGCATACTTGGAATCATGGAACTTGATTCCATGTTGGTATTGAGAAATTTTGAGACCCAAGAATTGGCTCAACAATCCCAAATCTGTCATAGAAAATGCATGGTTCATTGTATCCTTTAAGGATGCAATCTATTTCTTTGAACTTCCTGTAATCAGTAGGTCATCCACATAGAGAACAATAATCATTAAAGAACTATGAATCATATTCAAATATACATTAGGATTAGCCTTACATCGAACAAAACTCAGTGACAACAAAAAGCCATCAATGTTGGCATACCAAGCCCTAGGGGCTTGCTTGAGCCCATACACTGATTTCTTTAACCTGCACACTAAAAATGGATTAGATACAAAAAATTTGGTTGATGCATATAAATATGTTCATTCATATCTCAGTTCATAATGGCACACTTCACATCCATGTGATGTACCTCCCATTGCTTCGAAGCTGCAATGGCTAGAGCTAGCCTTATGGAGTCCATCTTTTCCATTGGTACAAATGTCTCACTGTAATCAATACCATGTACTTGAGAGTATCCCCTGGCTACCAATATTTTCTTATATTTCAAAGGTGAACTGTCAGTAGCAAACTTAGTTTTAAATACCCACTTAAACTTTACTATATTTCTCCCTAGGGGAAGATCAACCAGTTCCCATGTGTTGTTCTTCTGGAGTGAGATGAATTCTTCTTTCATGGTTTTTTTCCATATTGGATCATGTACTACATCTTCATATGTCTGTGGATCATAATATATCATCAAATGACACTTCTCAGCAAAGGGTGGATCTTTCACACAAAGGGAACTCTCAAATTGAGATCTAGTCCTCCTAGTGTCATTAGAATTTCCATCTAGTTCCCCATCTGCATGAATGGTCCTTGATGACCACTTTGGTCTTGTAGGTATTTTAGGATCTGAAATTAATTCATCATTATCAGACATATGATAATAATAAAACTCATTAGTCTCTTCACTTACAATCAATGGCTGTGGCGGTGAAGAGGACTCTCCAACTTCAACTGTTGCTAAAAGCTCTTCTTCAAACTAAAAAATTATTTCAATGAAATATTTGTTAGTGCTCAAGTTGATAAGCATGTACCCTTTTTAATATTCAAAATACCCAAAAAATAGGCACTCTTGGATTTGGGGTTGGAAAGCATTCCTCTTTTCAGTTAAAATTCTAGCCCAAGCCTTTGAGCCAAAAACCCTGAAATGGGTAACATATGGCTTGTGCCTACTCCAAGGTTCAAAAGGATTCATACCATCAATATTCTTATGTGGCACCCCATTCTAGATATAGGATGTATAGTTTATAGCCTTGGCTCAAAACTTTGGTGGAAAATTTTTATCCTCCATCATGCAAGTTGCCATCTCCTTCAATGATCTGTTCTTTCTCTCAAGAACGCCATTTTGCTGTGGTGTGTAAGGAATAGAATGTTGCATTTGGATACTTGCATATTTGCAATACTATATGAACTCAGAATTGACATACTCACCACCATTGTCATATCTGAGGATCTTCAGTTTCCTCCCAGACTGGTTTTCAACCAAGGCTCTAAAGACTTTGAATAGGTCAAAAACTTTAGAGTTATGCTTTAGGAAGTAAACCCAACAATACCTGGAAACATAATCTATGAAGGTGAGTGCATATTTGACTTGAATCATCAACATATGAGGGAATGGACCAGCAATGTCACTGTGGATCAACTCAAGGAGTTTAAAGGTTCTCTCATGACTAGCTCTCTTATACTTGTTCTCTGGGTGTTTTCCTAGGATATCAAACTTTGAAAGACTCCCTTAGAAAACTCTATCTTTGGTAACCCTATGAGCATATCTTTGTCACTCAAATCAGAAAGATACTTGTAGTTAATATGGCAAAATAGTTCATGCCAAATATTGCTTACTTCATTATCATGAGTAAGAAGAGCCGAGGGGTTTGAGTAGGGTAGAAAATGGGAAAACTTGTATTTCTTTAAAGTGCGAACAACAACGCCTTTTGCTATGACATTACCATTCGAAATATCAGCAATTTCAACTTCATTGGGGGAGAATATGACTTTATTTGGAGACCTAATGTGATTCATCTGATATACTGACAAGATATTAGAGGAAAGACCTAGAACATACAACACATTATTGAAATTACCATGGTCAAGATCAATCCTACCCTTTCCCATAATGTCACTCAGAGATTTATCTCCCAAAACTATTGGTGTACCTTTCGACATGTCAAGAGAGGAAAATATCTCCCTTATCAAAACCATATGTCTGGAAGCTCTAGAATCAATGATGAAGCTAGGTGAGGTTTAGGTGCCAAGAACGAAGGCTTGTACTCTCTCCTTGTCTTCTGAATTTGATCTACCTTCCCTCTTCTTTGAGCAATCAGGAAGGGAGATGTTGTTCTTCTCTAGGAGTTGGGTCAACATGTCAATTTTATTTTTCATACAAGAGCACTCAGGATGATATCCCTTACTACAATATGTGCACTTGTTCATTTCTCCTTTGTTCTTCTTCTTTTGGGTGTTCTTCTTGGAGCCTGAGGACTCCTCTTGAGACTTTACATTGTCTTTCTTTTGATCAGGTGGATTTTTAGCTTTTTTCTTGCTTTTTGAATCCACCTTCGAATCTGTAGAAACCAACGCTTGGTATTTTTAAGTTTTGATGGTTCCCATCATCACCAATTTTTCTTTATCCTTGGTGAGGGATTCCAAGAAATCAACAATATTAGGAATCTTCCAGGTTCAAGATGTCAATTTTGTGGCATATAAGTTCAAAAAAAATAGTGAATAGTCAGGACCAAGCTTTCAGATAATGGTCAAAACTAGTTGTTCCTCCTTCTTTTCAATCCCACATTGTTTTAACTGCAAAACAAGGGCCTTAAACTTGCTAAAATAGATTTTCAATGATTCAAAGCTACTGGGAATCAAGGATATCAATTCATTTTCAATTTGATGTCCTCTCATCTCATCTATATTTCCAAAAATCTCTTCAATAGTTTCCCACAGCTCATGATGAGATGTTAATGAATCAAGATGAAAGATGAAAGATGAAAGATGGAAGGAGAGAAATATATATACAAAGGCTCTGATACCATGTGGAAGTTGAACCCAAGTGATAGATCAATTACACTCACAAAATTGCTAATCAAACATGCAAAATTCACACAAAAGGAGACTGAAATGGGAGCATAACTTAATATCGTATTGAATAAGTGTACATAATACAACCATGTGAAGTAATAGGCTTCTCAAATATATAATTACATGAGATATTTGAAATCACTGGGTTTCTATTCGAATTGGTCAAAAAGTAGGCTTACTAAATCAAGTCAAATCCCCCATAGGTGCAAAAAGGACTTTCTAAATCTATGACGATCCTCACTAATTAGATAAAGAATGTGGGAAAGATAATAAGTGGTCAAAGTACAACTAATTCATTCTTTTTTTGGATAAAAGGAAGGAGGATGACGTGGTCAAAAAACAAGGCAAGTTCCCCTAGACTAGCTTTTCCTTTATGCCGTAAAACTGTTGTAAACTAAGGAAACTTCCAGAAAAAGAAGATATGTGCTTTTAGGAACTAGGAATAAAATAATATTTGCTAATTATGTTTCTCGGATGATTCCAAAGAACTCAATGACCCAGTTTAGCAAGTATTGACTTCTAGGAACATGTGGAAGTCAACTAGCATAGAGAGGGAATCTAGGAATCTGTGAATAAGACAAAAATGATTTAATTAATGTCAAATATGGGTAACTATGGGTTGGTTATTCTAACATACAAATCCTCCCTTCCCAATATTGCTTTTCCTCAAGAAATTTCAAACATGGGTGTTGAAGAACCTGCTTTATGTATGATTCTTTGAATTTGGCACTGAGTTGCTCAACTTTGAGTCCTTGAGATTCAAGTAATACTTTAGAGAGGAACCACCAGGATTGTTTCTACACTACTCTGATTAGAATCACTTTAATAAGTGTGGAATCCATCTCCCATACTGCTTGTTTCCCCAAAATTTTGAAATCAATGGGACAGAAACTATCCCAAGGTCCCATTGCTTGTATTGCACTCCAATAATTAAGACTGTTCTCCAATCCATACCATTAGGAAATATAATTCATTTTCTTGTATGCATTCCTCCAAAGATAATGAGTACATAATATATATCATCAAAGTATATAACAACATAATAAAAATGTACATCAAGGAGGTGCCTCATCAAAAAATCATGAAAGTGCTTATACCTCCAAGTAAGTTGACCACCATTTTCCAAGTGCATACAAGTTTCAAGTGACCAATCAAATATGCTCCAATGACATAGGTGAGGATCCCATGTCCTATAATTCTGCTCCAAAATAATGTGATATGCATCAAAATATTCAGCCATGTAATCTTTCATCCAAGAAAATGAAGAATCTCCAATAACATCTTAACTAAATAATGAGCAAAAAAAAAAGGATACTTCAAATGACTCAAAGTGATATCCAACCCATACCATTAGGAAATACAATTCCGGGATCTCATTTTATTGTATGCATTCTGCCAAACATAATGAGTACTTAATATAGATCATCAAAGTACATAAAAACATAATAAAAATGTACATCAAGGAGGTGCCTCATCAAAAAATCATGAAAAAGCTTATACCTCCAAGTAAGTTGACCACCATTTGGCAAGTGCATACAATCTTGTTATAGTGTATTTCACCACTCCAGGTGAATCACACTTTGTATGGCCTTCCCCTGTCCCGTTGCAGACTCCTTAGACCCCATGGACCACTTTTTGTCCTTTGATGTTTCCTTGATCAACCCTAAAAACATGTGAAAAATGATACATGTGACTTTTAAACCTATAATCGCGTATATACATGGGTTTGACCACTAAACCCGTGTACATCGGGATGTGTACAAAATCCAAATACTTTTGGAGTTTTCCTTGACATGGATCTGACTCATTTGACTCCTGGCCTTCCATATGCCTTGAGATCACTTAGATTCGACCTTTCATTACCCATTTGAAAAGCTATATAAATAACCCCTTTGTACATTGAAGGCATAAGAGAGAATTGAGAGCAAAGAAACTATAGTCCATTGTTGCCGAAACTTATGCTTGAGTCTGCATCCCTTTGTCCCTTGGAGCACTTTTGTGTTCTTCCCAAGCTTGCCTTTTTCTTGTAAGCTTGCTATCTAGTAATGGAGGATTGAAGTGGTGGAGGCCCAAGTGAGGGATTCAGTTTCTCTGGTTTGCAGACGTGCCGACAGAGGTTGTATCTTGTAATCTCTAATTTATATTAATAGAAATATCTTTTCCTGTCCAATAATGTGTGTTTGAATGAATATTTTATCCATTGGATTATGTCAAATGCTTATACATTATTGATTATATATGCTAGAATAGATCTAACACCATTATATATAGAATGCTTGTATTGTTTACTTGTTTTTGAGGAATTAATCTATCAATTAAAGATGAAGTTGGAAAGCTCAATGGGGATCTACTTCAACCATCCGGAATAAGGTACGAGGTATGATCCTTTAGTGTTAGAAATTTAATTTCTATTGCATATTGGAAAGGATTGATTTCTGGAGTCAAGCTATCTGTTGTGGTACCCCAAGCCATAGGAATTTCTCTCCATAAAAAAGCTTCAAGTGATGAATCAAATCTACTCCAATGACATAGGTGAGGATCCCATGTACTATAATGCTGCTCCAAAAGGATGTGATATGCATCAAAATATTCAGCCATGTATTGTTTCATCCAAGAAGTGAATGAAGAATCTCCACTAAAATCTGAACCAAATAATGAGCAAAAAAACAAGGAGACTTCATATGACTCAAAGAAGTCTCACCCATACATCCATAAATGATAGAATCATAAAGATATAACAAAGTATGTGGCTGGAAACAAAAATGTTCTCCAATCATAAATCTATTCACCCTAGTGTTGGATGAAATTCCTCCAACATCAAATGAACCAAGTGTTGAGCAAGAAAAACCATGAGTCTTCAAGTGACTCAAATGCATATCATAGGTCCATCCATGTAAATGTGCATCATCATAAAGTGACAAAGGATGATTTTGCAAATGTGAATAAGAATGTGCTCCAACCATGTCATCATAAAAAGTAAATATCGGAGTTCAATACTCCTCATGTGGCGCCATAGAAAATAACCCTTTCACCCATACTTGATTGAGACTAATGATCCAAAACATGGAATTGTAGGATGTCAGAGAATGAACTAACTCACCCAAATGATCAAAACATGCGGCATTTTCATCATGGGAAGGATCCATATGGGTAGTATCCTGTATCTCATTCAAAAGTGTGAAACCTTTGTCATAGATTAGTTCCAATGTAGAGGAATCATGATCTTCTTTAAAAACTGCATAACCTTCATCAAGAGACAATTCAAGTGTTAGAAAACAAGACCGCAGAGAAATAACAAATATACAGTTAAATTAATAAATAATATGTAAAACACATTAAAAACATTACAGAGAGACACATATATAACGTGGTTCTCCCAAATTATGGACTAGGTCCACACAGAAATTTCCACTCTTTTTTTACAGTCCAGAAAGATGAAGGGATATAGCCTATAGCAATACTGGTGCACTTCCTCTTCATGCTCTCATAGTATCTCTCACACAATCACAGATACTGTTTACAATGCTGCAGTACAATACCCACTACAACCATATTACAATGCTTTTCTTTTATAAGGGAAATACCATCAAAAAATACTACGATTAACCCAATACCATGGGTCCACAAAACTGTTGGCCAACAAACAACCCAAAACAAAATTTGGGGGGATTTTCCCCGAACCCCCATTGGGGAATGAGTGTACAATACACCTGGGGTACAAATACAATTGAATGACATCTCTGAAATTGGAATATCGGGATCAAGAACCATTAATCTCCCACTTGGAGACTGATCACAACAACTCCACCGCTTCTGCACTTGTTGGACTATGCTTTAGACCTTGGACTTGGAAAATTTATTATTTTCACCTTCATTCTTGAACTCCAATAGAAAATGAGCAGGAACTCAATTTCTCTCTGCTTACTCCCTTTGTCAACAGGTCTACAGGATTCTGGCTAGTATGTATCTTTTCCAATTTTAGCAATTCTCCATCTAGAACACATCTTATGAAATTGTACTTCAATTGTATATGTTTAGTCTTCAAATGAAAGGCTGAGTTATTGGAAAGATGAATGACACTATAGTTGTCACTGTACATCCTACTATTCTCCTGCTTCTTACCCAATTCCTCCATGAACCTCTGCAACCAAATCATCTCCTTACTAGCCTCTATAGCAGCAACATACTCTACTTTCGTTGTTGAAAGTGAAACAACCTGTTGCAATTTTGAAATACAACTTACTATTGTTCCACCCACAGTAAACAGATACCTTATGGTGCTCCTCCCATTTTCTTTATCACCATCCATATATGCATAAACATATCCCTGTAGAATAGTGTCTGAACCTCCAAAACATAATGCATGAGAAGTGGTACCTCTCAAATACCTGAGAATCCAATGTAATTATTTCCAATGCTCTTTACCTAGATTATTCATATACCTGCTCACAACTCCCAATGCATGTGCAATATTTGGTCTTGTGCACACCATGGAATGCATCAAGCTTCCAACCACTGATGAATAGGGAATTCTGGACATGTAATCTATCTCTTCATGTGTCTTTGGAAAAATATCCTTACTTAGTTTTAAATGGATGGATAAAGGTGTACTAACTAGTTTTTCATTCTGCATTCTAAACCTCTGTAACACCTTTTATATGTACTCACCTTGATACAATGTTAATTTGTGATTTTTCATGTCTCTTGTTATTCTCATAACAAGGATTTGATTTGCATCACCCAAATCCTTGATCGCAAATGATTTAGCAAGTTTTATTTTGAGCACATTTATATCCTGCATGTTAGACCCTACAACAAGCATGCCATCCACATACAATAACAAGATAATATATCTTTCATTATCTATCCTCTTGAAATAAACATAGTGGTCAGAATGATATCTATCGTAACCTTCTTCTTTCATAAACTTATCAAATTTTAAATACCACTTCCTTGGAGCCTTCTTTAGGACATACAAGATCTTCTTCAACCTACAAACCAAATTCTCCTTCCCTTTGAAATCATACCCCTGTGGCTGTTGCATATAAATATCTTCCTCCAAATCCCCATGGAAAAAGGTTGTTTTTACATCTAATTATTCAAGTTGCAAATCTTCTACCTCCACTAGACTTAAAATAGTTCTAATTGAAGTCATTTTAACAACGGGAGACAATATTTCATCAATGTCTATACCTTTATTTTGTGCAAACCCCTTTACAAAAATTCTATCCCTGTATCGCTTATTTCCTCCATCCTCTTCCTTCAACTTGTATACACATTTATTCTGCAATGCTATTTTTCTGGAAAGAAACTGAACCAAATCCTAAGTCTGGTTTCTTACCAATGATTCCATTTCCTCATTCATGCCTTGCGCCCACTTCTTTCTAGTTTCTACCTACATTGCTTCTTCATAACATTTTGGTTCACCAGAATCAGTCATCAATAAATGATACAGTGAAGGAGAGAATCGTTCGCGGGGTCTACTTATGTTGGTAGATTTTCTTATAGTTGTTGGAGTTTTAGGTACCTGTTGTTGTTCTTGATATTCTGGTGTCCTTGGAACTTCATTTTCTTTGATTTCATCAAGCACTATGTACTCTGTGTTTTCCTTTTCCACTTTCTTTCCCTACAATTTGTCTTTGTACATAACGTTTTCATTGAATACTACATCTCTACTACTAATGATTTTGTGATTTTCAAAATCCCATAAGCGATAACCTAATTCATCAACCCCGTATCCAATAAAGGAACATTTATTGGATTTACATTCAATATTTGTTCTTTCATATTTATCAATATGGACAAATGCTTCAGAACCAAAAGTTCTCAGAAATGAGTATTTTACCTATTTACCTATCCATGCCTCCTCTGGAATCCCACCATCCAAAGCCCTTGAAGGCCCTTTGTTTATTAAATAAACAATGATGTTTACAGCATCAACCCAAAACTATAAGGGAAACCATGCATGAAATCTCATACACCTTGCACGCTCCATGATCATTCTGTTCATCCTTTCTGACACACCATTTTATTATGGTGTTCCAAGGACTATCTTCTCTCTGTAAATCCCATTGTGTTAATAGTAACTATCAAACTCCTTGATGTAGTATTCACCTCCATTACCAGATCTAATAAATTTCATCTTTTTTCTGCTTCATTCTCATCCAAATATTTCCACTTCTTAAAAGTATCAAACACATCATATTTTTGTCTAATGCAATAAACCGAAGTTTTTCTAGTTGCATCATCAATAAAAGTAACATAATAACGAGAGCCACCAAGAGATTGTACCTGAGATGGTCCCCATACATTTGTATGGACAAGCTCTAACTTTTCACTCTTATTTTGTTTCCCAACTCTAAGAAATATAACTCTCTTTTGTTTTTCATAATATGGTTCTCAAATAATTCCAAACTTACATGCTTCATATCTAGAAAAAGTTTCCTTAAGTGGATAATCTGCATCCCCTTCTCAGTGATGTGGCCAAGCCTATGATTCTGCAACGCCGCACTAGTTTTTGTGGAAGATACAGAGATAGAATAATCAGTATTATGAGGACATAAATATAATGTACCTACCCTATCTCCTTTTTCTATTACCAGTGATCCTTTACTGATCTTCCACCACGTTTCTCCAAACGTAAACAAACAACTTCTATCTCCCAACTTCCCTGTTGAGATCAAATTTATCTTCATAGAAGGAATGTTCCTTACATATTTTAGCAGTCATTCACTTCCATTATTTAACTTAATCTGTACCTTACCATTTCCAACAATTTTACATGGTTCATCATCCCCCAATAAAACATGTCCAAAATCACCTTGAACATAATCATGAAAGAATTTCCTATCTGGTGTAGCATGACATGAAACCCCTGAATCTACTACCCAGTAATCACTAGTATTATCTAATGCAAGAATCAAAGCATCTTGTAACACATCACTTGCTACATTCACTTCCTGAGCAGTCTCTTGTTGCCTCTCACCTTTCTTCTTTGATGCTCTGTAGTCTTTTTTCAGATGTCCTTTGTTACCAGAGTTCCAACACCCTATTTTTCCGAATTTGAACTTGGATCAGCCCTTTTTAGAATTGTTGTGATTTCCTGGGCTCCTTCCTCTCTCATTTTGTCTCCCTTTTCTCTCCATGGTCAACACATCACCTGATGTCTCACCTATTTTTTTTCTTCGCATTTCCTCGCTAAGAATAACACCAACAACATCATCAAACTTAAGAGTGTTTGAACTAGCGATATAGTTACTTACAACCATGACCATGTTATTGTAGCTTTATAGAAATGAGCACAATATTAGAAGAGACCTAACCTCATCATCAAAGTTCACTTTTACAGAACTTAACTGATTGGTAAGTGTATTAAACTCATTTAAATGGTCAGCAACAGATCCGCCTGTTGCAGCTGCAACTATTTCCCAAATTTTTTAAATTTTGGACCCTCCTTTTAAATTTGGTCTTTCTTGGATTTGTTTTGAATTGTTGAACTATGTTGTCTTCTGCTACAGTTTGAATCTTGAGTTTGAGTTGGGGTAAACTATTTACCATTTTTGAAAATTTGAATAACTACCTTTTGTTGACTTGAACTTGAAGTTTTGTTTTTTTTCTATCGGAAGTCTTTTGAATAGTGCATCGCGTCTATAGTTCTCTATGTGGCCACCCTTGTAGAAGCTAAACAATGAATGACACAGTGGATAGTTTTATTTTATGCTGATTCCTTGGTTTTATTGGTCAACCATTTAATTTGTGATGTTTTGTTTTAACATTATCGGAAGACAGTTGAAGTTTGTTTTGGAACTATAGTCACCTGTGCAGCCGCCATTTTAGAGGATCAATAATAAATGTTGCGATGGATTAAGGTTTACCCGCACCGATTTCATGTTTTATTGTTTTTATTTTTGCTATCGGAAAGTTTTATGACTTTGATCGAGACCCGTAGTCTATTTGTTTCCCACCATTGTGGATCCGGAGCAGACTAACCATCCGAATTATAGAGTTGCCAATCGACGATGCTTTATGTTGACTACGAAACCCTTAGCCGATGCAGTTTTCGCTGTTGCGATGTTTTAGTGAACTAATCACCCGACATTTATGTCATTCCGTTTGTTGACGTGGAGATTTTTCTGCTCGATTTTTTAGTATTTAGTCTTTCCGATGCCGATAGACTTAGTAGTCTCACTGATCTCATTGTCTATTTGAATCCCACCATTGCAGCTGTGAATAAGACTATCATGCCAATGCTTTAGTGATTTTTCCCGCCGGTGAGGGTTTTCCCGCTTGTTCTGTGTGTGTTTTTACCCTATTTTTTGGGCGGCGATGGTTTCTGATGCTTGTTTGGGTTTTGTGATGATAACAAATCACAGGGTTGCATGTTTGAAGCCTAGTCTCATTAATATTGTGTTTTATGTTTTCTTGAATGTTGTCCATATTAATGTTTAGTTTTTCGTTTAATTGTAGACAGACTTAGAAGATTTTTTAGATCCAGTTTGATGATTGTTGCTGTGAAGAAGACGTCTCTAAAAGAAAAGTCAGAAATAGAGATGTTGCTCACAGAGGAAGATAGTGAAAGGTTGATATCAACAGGTTATTAAACATAATTGGTACCAGGAGAGGCCTAGGATTGGAAATGGCTCATCAGTTACCAAGCCAGTCCCTTTTTACAAAGTGCTTGTAAATATTAATCTAAAATGTAACGTATTGCATGAATCATGAGCACTCACAAAGGACAAAATTGTGAGACTAACGGTTAGGGGAGCCCAAAGGTCACTCGAGGGGGAAACCCAAAGGTTTTGATGTTTGTATAAATATAGGAGAATTAGAGGGAATAGGAAATTTTTTCCAGTTAGACTTGTGAGAACATGTTGTAAGAAGAAATATTTCCTTTTGCAATAGATAATTACAATTTTTCCTGTTGAAGAAAGCTTTGGTGGAATGTTCAAATGCTGTGCAATGGATGTTGTTGAAGGGGAACTATTTCGTTTTCAGCTTTTGTCCATTAACTATGATATCGTTCTAACTTGTTGAACCTATGTTCTTGTATGAATGCTCTCTAGTTTATTTTATGGAATTGACACTATGATTAATGAATCCTTTTCATAAACAATGAGCTATCTTGTTGTTCATCTATCTATTCATGTTGATGTTTTTTGAAATAAAGAACAACTACCCGTGATTTTTCTTAATGCATGAATAGTAATACATTACTCATTAAATGATAATCTCGCTCCCTAGGGATAGTTTAGTTAAGTTAGTTTTAGTTTTCTTGCTGTGTGTGATTTAGATGCGAGAGAGTTAAGACAAGAGGTAATAACCTGTGCATCACATTGTGACCGCTCCTCGTATTCACTATCAATCTGCATTATTAGATAGGGACTTGCATATCATACTAAAAAACAAAAAAATGAAAATATACACGGTGGATCGGGCTGTAACTGGTAAAACCCTTTATTTTGGTTACTTGACCTACGGTAGCCAGACCGTAAACCGAACGGATTCCCCATACAAAAAAGTAATGGGCTAGTTGGGAATGTTTACTGGGGAGAATCCCTTGCTGTTGTCGCCTATGATTTTCTAGGACTTAATAGTTTTTGGCACTAGAAGGAGGGCCTCCAGTGCATGGCTGGCCGAGAAAACCAATTTTCACGAGAATATTCTACTAGTGACAGTTCTAAAAACAGTTTGTTTCCCAATCTAATTGCTGAAGAGAAGGGTAGAGAACATTTGTATTCGGTCGATAACGAAGTAGGTAATAATCTAAGAAGACATACTAGTGCATATGTGAAAAGTATTGGAGGATTACCAATTATCCCTCACTTACCCAGAAGAGAATATAAAAATAAAGACCGCCCTATATTGGAAGACATAGTGTTGGTTGAAGATTTGGAAGAACTTGTAGAAACGGCCTTACAAGAAGTTGTACAACCTTTCAATCAAGTAGGCCCAGATACACCTTACGGTTCACCTGTTAATACTCTTGTTCATTCACCACCTCACTCTCCACCCAGACTCATGGCAGGTGTAAATGCAAATCAGCCACCCAATCCACCAAATCCACCACCTGCTTGGAAGGCTAGGTCACCTCTAAACCTAGCACCTCCTTTATATAACTTACTTCAAGATTTTGAGAAAATGCTACCCAAGTTTGACCCAAGTGAGAAGATTTTAGTAGATGATCATTTGAAAAGCTTTTACTTCGATATAGAAGGGATAAAGGCTGGAGATCATGAAGATGTAGTTTGCAGATTGTTTCCACATACCCTTAAAGGAGCAGGAGCCTCATGGTATTTTGGTCTTCCTGTAAACTCAATCCTAGACCGAGATACTTTTGAAAGGATATTTAGAAGCAAATATGCACCCTAGAAGACTCATGCAACTTTCATGAAAGGACTGTGCACTTTAAAGAAAGAAAGAAAAGAAAACGTGCATAGTTTTACCCAAAGGTTTGCTACTTATCTTAAGAATTTCTCTACAGCTGATAAGCCCTCTGATAAAGTTCTGATCGAGTATTATACTTAAGCTTTGGGGCTTGACTTGGCCATTTTTGCAAATATCCAATTCAAACCTACGTAGTCAGAAACATATGAGAAGGCAGAGAGAGTAGAAGCTGAAAAAGAGAGCATAGAAGATTATCCTAAACAGTCGGGAGAAAAACTTTTGGTAAGAAAGCCTTATTATTTACTAAGCCTAAGGAAGAGTAGGAACATGACTTTGAGGGGATGGTAAAAATGATGCAGAAGCTATCTAACCGAATAATAGATTTGGAAAAAGAAAAGGAAACTCAGAAATATTTTAAGCCTTACTATAAGAGGAGAGAGGACAACAATCAACATAAACCTCCTCCACATAGTCTTGCAACAATGAACTTGACAGAGGTAGGTATGGATAACTTTTGCACTTTTCATCAACAGCCCCATTCTAAAAAAAAATTGTCCTCAATGGATAAATTCAATGACATTAGTTATGAATCAGCTATTGGACTCTAAATTAACAGAATCTCATAATGAAGAAGAAAACAATAGTAAACCCATAAAAAAACAAGAGGATGATTCTCTGGTTTTATAAGACTGTGTCTCACTTTTTGATATAGAAGAGGAAGAAACAGCAAAAACAAATGTGACAACAAGAAGTCAAGGCTTGTTAAGTAAAGACAAATCAGTAATCCCAAAAATTAAGAGACTTCAAGAGAACGTAAATAAAATTCAGAAAAGCACCACAACTGATAAAATACCTGAATTCACCATTACAAGTTAGGATCCAAAGCAAATCAACATGCCTGTCAAGCCCATTGAAGAGAAGACCAATGATGTAAAAAATAATCTCAAAGAGAATAAGATGGAGTATGACATTGTGGAAGATATTAAGAGGGATAAGGTAAATATCTCACTATTTGAAATGTGTAATATGCCTCAGCATAAAGAAAGACTGTTAAAAGCACTTGAGATACCTGAAGAAAATATTCCCACTAACAATCAGCTGGAAGAAGAGGAAATTGGTGAAGCAAGTGTGGGAGGTAAGCCTAAATGCAAAACTCCACCATTTCTCTTGACTTTTGAAATTTTCAACCATAATGTGCACAACTGTTTAGTGGAATCAGGGGCATCAACAAATGTTATGCCACTTTCAGTCTACAAAAAGATAAATGGACAGCCTAAACCATCTACTTGGCAGGTTATTCAGTTAGATAGAACAAATGTGAAGTTAATTGGGGAAATGAATGATGTTTTTATTCGACTATATTCAAATGAAAAGGTATGTCAATTCATAGATATTGTAGTAGCATACATGCCTGAAGCTTATGAACTTGTTTTGATTTGGGATTGGTCGGCAAAGCTAAATGGGTATTTTGCTTCAGATTGGTCACATTTGTGGTTTCCTTATAAGGGAAGTCCCAATCAAATTAAAGTATTAAGAGAGCCCCACATGAAGCACAATGTTACTCAGTTGGAGGGTAAGAATGAACCAGTGAATTCTGTATTGGGGAATTACTTCATTTAAGTAAAATCGGGAAACTACCAAGAGGAACAAGTCAGCGGCACACCAAACACACATCCTGATCTCCTTCGACTTTCATGGGCTGATGAATTTGACTGTAAAATAGTAGAATTAGTTTCAGATGTAGTTGTTGATTCAAGTACAATAGAAGTAGATTGTACTTGTTTAGAAGGATCAGGAGATGGCTGTGTCTTGATTGATCCAAAGAAGAATAAACATTTTCTTTCATGTAGATTAGAGTTTGAATGTACCAATAACACAACCGAATATGAAGCATTAGTTTAAGGACTAAGAAAAGCAATTGAATTAAAAGTAGAAAATCTGAAACTATATTGGTATTCTGAAATAATTGTAAAACAGATTCAAAAATAGATACATTGCATCTCACCTCATTTTAAAGCATATCATAATGAAGTATGGATTTGCTGACAAATTTTTATGCATTTAATATTTTATCCATTCCTAAGACTTAAAAATGCAGCAGATGACTTGTTATCTACCTCGGCTGGAAGGATTGTGCCTACAAATAACAAGTGTTCTATTGAATTACTTTTCAAGCCCTTGGTTCCATACATGATTACTAATCTACGCATTTTTTATGATGATCAACAAATATTGGAATGTTTAATGAATGATGAAACTTTCAAAGGGGCAATTATCGATGACAAAGAACACCAAGCTGAGTTAAAATTTGACAACTTCATTCCTAAAGGGGTTAGGACTTTAGAGCAGATGTTTGATTTAGATAGCAAGTTCAGAAGACCAACGAATGTCAAGACTCACAGCTCGTCTTTGCAATTCAAGAACTGAAGTTAAACCCAAATATGTAAATTTGGGAAAGTGTTGTTCCCCAGGTGAAAGAAATAAGTTCATTAGTTTGTTCAAACAGTAGAAAGATGTATTTTCCTGGACATATGGAGAAATTAAAACATATGATACCAATATTATACAACACATCATTCCTATTAGATCTAGAGTCAATCCTTATCAGCAACCTTTGAGGAAGATGCATCCAAAACTGGAGCCGTTAATTCAGAGTGAAGTGAAGAAATTATTGGATGCAAAAATTATATTCAAAGTTAGACACTCAGAATGGGTTTCAAATTTGGTACCAGTAAGGAAGAAATCTGGAGAAATCAGACTATGCGTGGATTTTAGAAACCTAAATCGTGCTTCAGACAAAGACAACTATCCAGTCCCACCCATGGAACGGATATTGCAGATGGTTTCTGGTTTTGAGTTATTTTTGTTATTAGATGGATTCTCTGGCTACAATCAAGTGTTAGTGGCTGAAGAAGACAGACTTAATACTACATTCAGAACAAAATGGGGAACTTTTGGTTACAGAAAGATGCCCTTCAGACTCATTAATGATGGAGCTACTTTTCAGAGGGCTATGGATATGGCTTTCCATGGTCTAATTGTCCATAGTGTTGTAGTGTATCTTGACGATGTAATGATATTTTCAAATAAGAGAGAAGAACACGCATTCCATTTCAAACAATTTTTTGAGCGTTGACGAAAATACGGCATCTCACTGAATCCAAGGAAATGTGTGTTTGTTGTTATAGAAGGAAAGCTACTGGGTCATGTGGTTGCTAAAAACGGGATCTCCATAGACCCAGAAAGGATAAAATCTATTGAATGGATCCCCTTACCCCATAACAAAAAAGGGATGCAATCATTCATGGGGACAATAAATTTCGTGCGAAGGTTTGTGGGGACAATAAATTTCGTGCAAAGGTTTGTGCCGGATTTCGCTCAAATTGTTAAACCTTTGTAGCAAATGGTGAAACAAAGTGTACAATTCAAGTGGACTGATGTAGAGAAGAATGCATTAAGTAAAATAAAGACATCTATTGCTCATGCACCCTCTCTCAAAAGTCCAGATTTTGAGAAGGATTTCATCTTGTACACTTTCGCTTTTGACGATTCAATAGCAGCGGTGCTTACTCATAAGGAAGATAGGGGAGATGAGTTCCCCATATCATTTATGAGCAGTGGTCTGCAGGGAGACAAATTGAATTACCCAGTGGTAGATAAACAAGCTTATGCAGTCTTCAAAGCGGTAAAACAATTTAGGCCGTACATACTTAAGAACCAGACAAAGGTAATAGTTCCACACCCAGCTGTGAGGTCTCTTTTCGTACAAAAGGAATTAGGAGAAAGAAGGGGAAACTAGGTAAAATATTTACAAGAATATGACCTCAAATTCAAACCACCATGCATAGTTAAAGGACAAGGACTGTGCAAATTAATGGTTGAAGGTAAAAACAATGAAGAAAACAGTTGGGAAAATGAAGCTGAATTACATATGATGGATGTATGTCCTCTTTTCACAGCTCCAGATTCTTGGTATTGAGACCTTGTTCATTACCTTCAGGAAGGATTGTTGCCAGAACATTGGAAATCTAAACAGCAAATAGCGTTGCACCTTAAATCAGCTGCATATTAGATCATTGATGGAATTTTATTCAGGAAAAATTATGATGGAGTCCTTCGCAGATGCTTAGAGAAAGAATACGCAAAAAAGGTCATAATAGAGTTACATGATGGGCCGAATGGAGGCCATTTTTCTGAATATACGACAGCCCACAAGATTCTGAGAGATGGATACTATTGTCCCACGTTGTTCAAGGATGCTCATGCCCATGTTAGAAAGTGTGATATCTGCCAGAGGTGTGGGGGAAGACAAGCCAAAGCAGCAGGACCATTGAATCATGTGATGATAACAAAACCATTTGAGCAGTGGGGAATTGATATCATTGGAGAAATAAAACCAAATTCTTCCTTGCAGCACAAATATATTTTAACGGCAACTGACTAATTCACTAGATGGGCCGAGGCTATTCTGCTATGTAAGGTCAATGAAGATGCGGTCAGAGATTTCTTGCAAGACCATATTATGACTAGGTTTGGGGTTCCAATTTCCCTGGTTTTCGATAATGCTACTTATTTTTCTTCTATTAGATTAACTGCATTTGCTCATGAAAAAAGAATTAAGTTGCATTATTCTGCCAACTACTACCCCCAAGGGAA
This sequence comes from Pseudotsuga menziesii, assembly GCA_001517045.1. Classification (NCBI taxonomy): domain Eukaryota; kingdom Viridiplantae; phylum Streptophyta; class Pinopsida; order Pinales; family Pinaceae; genus Pseudotsuga; species Pseudotsuga menziesii. The sequence continues at coordinate 215,943 of LPNX010443971.1, forward strand.
TGGTTTGGCAGAATATACAAACAAGAATCGGATTAGGATCTTAAAAAAGAGTGTGATAGAAAACTAGAGAAGTTGGCATTTAGCATTACCGAATGCTCTTTGGGCTGATAGGGTCACACCCAAGAATTCCTTAGGTGTGTCACCATATACCCTCGTTTATGGAAAAGAGGCTATATTTCCTCCTAACATTATGCTGCCATCTTCCATAATAGCCCAAGAGTCTAGAGGCACAGATAACGAAATCCTGCAACTTAGAATCTATAATCTTTTGAAGGTGAAAGAGTCTATATCCAGGGCCAAAGAATGTGTTAAGCAACAACAGAAGATAGCGAAAAGTTGGTTTGATAAGCACAAAGCTCGAACAAAGGAATTTGATGTGGGATACTTGGTTCTTAAGTGGGATCACCCACATGGTGAAAAGGGAAGCACACAAATTTTCAATAGTTATGGGTAGGCCCTTTTCAGATTGCAGTGAAACTTCGCCCCTCGACCTATAAATTGAAAGACTTACAAGGGTGGGAAGAGAACTTACCATTAAATGGTTTGGTTCTCAAACCTTATTTTTCATGATTTTTTGTTTTTTGTTTTGTGCATAAATAAACTGATTTGATTGTCTATTTTGATTTATTTTATTTATCTTTTGCTTTAGTTTAGGTTTTGATTGATTTCAATAAAAAGAGGAAAATTTTTGGTTGCATGGAGAACATCAGAATTCTGGATTAACTAAAATCCTTGATTATAAGACTATGTACTATTGTGTTATTTGAAATAATTTCTTCTAGTTTAACAGTTTTACTGAATGGCTATGAACACATTGAAGTCCTACTTAATCCCTGTAAAATAACTCAGGATCAAAAGTCCAGAATACTATTTCAAGGCTCCATCCATCTCACATTTAAAAATTTCCTAGGGGGTGACAGCAAAAGACCCATGGAAAGGAAGCAAGGTAAACCGTTTATTATATATAAATAATCCCATGCCAAGAATTGAAAGCCAAAAGGAAAATAAGAGTAAAAAATATCCTAAGAAAGCAATATGTATTAACCAAAATTACTGAATCATATGAGTACAAAATTGCCAAAATTTCTTCTCCGTCCATGAGCTGAAAATTAAATACATGTCTCACAAAAAGGACACTATGGATAGAGGAGCCTGAATTAAAATTCAGAAATAAAGGCATGCAGGAGGACTCAAAAGAAAGGACAAAAGTCCAAAAGCACATAAAGTGTAAAATGGCATGGGAATGAGGAACAAATGAATATTTCTGTTTACCATATGTTACAATCCTGTGGTGTCCAAGATGGAAGCTACCTGAAGATAGAGGTAATAAATGAAAATCATATTCCTGGCCTCAAAAGAGTTATCTTGACTTTGAAATCCTGGTTTCCATTTTCCTAACTGGACTATCATCAATGATTAAAAGTACATACAATTTCCATTTCGGAAATCTAGACATCTAGAAGAATTCAACATGATTTTATCGTTAAACAGTTTGTTACTTAAGGAAGAAATTGTGCAGAGATCTCGGTTCATCAGGTAGTCTCCAATTGTTGTAGCTACAACTGTTTCCCAATTTTTTTAAATTTTGGACCCTCCTTTTAGATTTTGTCTTGCTTGGATTTGTTTTGAATTGCTGAACTATGTTGTCTTTTGCTACAGTTTGAATCTTGAGTTTGAGTTGGGGTAAACTATTTACCATTTTCAGAAATTTGAATAACTATCTTTTGTTTTACTTGAACTTGAAGTTTTGTTTTTTTGCTGTCGGAAGTCTTTTGAATAGTGCATCACGTCCATAGTTCTCTATGCGACTGCCCTTGAGGAAGCTAAACAATGAATGACCCGATGGATAGTTTTATTTTATGTTGATTCCTTGGTTTTATTGGTCAACCGTTTAATTTGTGATGTTTTGTTTTAACACTATCAGAAGACAGATGAAGTTTGTTTCGAAACTATAGTCACCTATGTAGCCATCGTTTCGGAGGATCAACAATAAATGTTTCGACTCATTAAGGTTTACCTACGTCGCTTTCATGTTTTATTGTTTTCCTTTTCGCTATCGGAAAGTTTTATGACTTTGATCGAGACCTGTAGGCTATTTGTTTCCTGCCATTACGGCTCCAGAGCGGACTAACCATCCGAATTATAGAGTTGTCGACTACTAAAGCTTTATGTTGACTACGGAACCCTTAGCCGATGCAGTTTCCATCATTGTGACGTTTTAGTGACCTAATCACCTGACGTTTATGTCGTTCCTTTCGTCGATGTGGAGATTTTTTCACCCGATGTTTTAGTATTTAGTCTTTTCGACACCAATAGACTTAGTAGTCTCATGGATATCATTGTTTGTCTGAAGCTCATCGTTGCGGCTGTGAATAAGACTATCCTGCTCATGCTTTAGTGATTTTCCCCACCGGTGAGGGTTTTCCCGCTTGTTCTGTGTGTGTTTTTACCCTATTTTTTGGGCGGCAGTGGTTTTTGATTCTTGTTTGGGGTTTTTGTGATGAGAACACAGTGCAGGGTCGCATGTTTGATGCTTAGTCTCATTAATAGTGTGGTTTATGTTTTCTTGAATGCTGTCCATATTAATGTTGAGTTTTTCATTTAACTGCAGACGGACTTAGAATATTTTTCAGATCCAGTTTGATGATTGTTTCTATGAAGAAGACGTCTCTAAAAGAAAAGTGATAAGTAGAGATGTTGCTCACAGAGGAATATAGTGAAAGGTTGAGATCAATAGGTTATTGAACAGAATTGGTAGCAGCAGAGGCCCAGGCTTGGAAATGGCTCATCAATTACCAAGCCGGTCCCTTTTTACAAAGTGCTTGTAAATCCTAATCTAAAACGTAACATATTGCATGAATCACGAGCACTCACACAGGAAAAAATTGTGAGATTAAACGGTTGGGGGATCCCAAATGTCACCCAAGGGGGGAACCCAAAGGTTTTGATATTTGTATAAATATAGGAGAATTAGAGGGAATATGGCCTTTCTCCCAGTTAGACTTTCGAGAACATGTTGTAAGAAGAACTATTTCCTTTTGCAATAGATAATTAAAATTTTTCCCGTTGGAGAAATCTTTGGTGGAATGTTCAAATGTTGTGCAATGGATGTTGTTGAAGGGGAACTATTTCATTTTCAGATTTTTTCCATTAACTGTGGGACCGTTCTAACTTGTTGAACCTATGTTCTTGTATGAATGCTCTCCAGTTTATTTTATGTAATTTCCACTATGAGTAGTGAATGCTTTTCATAAACAATGAGCTATCTTGTTGTTCATCTATCTATTCATGTTTATGTGTTTTGAAATAAATAACAACTACTTGTGATTTTTCTTAATGCATGAACAATAATACATTACTCATTAAATGATAATCTCGCTCCCTAGGGATAGTTTAGTTAAGTTAGTTTTAGTTTTCTTGTTGTGTATGATTTAGATGCGAGAGAGTTAAGACAAGAGGTAAGAACCTGAGCATCACATTGTGACCAGTCCTCGTATTCTCTATCAAACTGTATTCTTAGATAGGCACTTGCATATCATACTAAAAAACTAAAAAACTAAAATATACACGGTGGACCAGGCCGTAACTGGTAAAACCTTTTATTTTGGTTACTTGACCTACAGTAGCCAGATTGCAAATCGGACGGATTCCCCATACCAAGAATTAACGGGGTAGTTGGGAACGTTTACTCAGGAGAATCCTTTGCTGTTGTCACCTACGATTTTCCAGGCCTCAACACCACCTTCCAACATATTCATATTAAATAAACTCTTCATTAAAATTACCTCGTTGGAAGACGAGGGTTTTTTGTAGAGCTTACACAATGTGCTCATCACACCCTCTATTGTTTTTTCTTTCAAAATATTGAAAGACACCGATGAAGCCGGACATAGTCGTATTGTTTCTAGTGCCTTTTTTTCAAGAGCCTCCCATTCTTCATCCTCCGTAGTCGTCAGTTGTTTTTCTTTTCCACCTAACGGAAGGTACATATCCTTCTAGTACAAATAGTCTTCCATTTGCATCTTCCTTTACTCATAGTTTTTTCCATTGAACTTATCGACCCTAAAATTTCCCTCTTCTCCCATTGCTCCCACTAAAACCAAGAATCCTTCTTTCCTGTGAATTTACTAGCCAAATTGACGTTTTGGCTCTGATACCAGTTGTTAGAAAACAAGATTGCACAACAATAACATGTATACAGATAAATCAATAAACAAGATGAAAAAACATTAAACACATTACAGAGAGACACATATATAACATGGTTCACCCAAACGATGGGCTGCGTCCACACATAAATTTCCATTCCTTTTATTACAGTCTATAAATATGAATGAATGCAACCTAAAAAAATACTTCTGCACTTCCTCTTCATGCTTTGAAAATTTTACCCAAGAGATAGATCAATTACACTCACAAAATTGCTAATCAAACATGCAAAATTCACACAAAAGGAGACTGAAATTGGAGCATAAATTAATCCTGTATTGAATAAGTGTAAATTATCCAACCATATGAATCAATAGACTACTCAAATATATAATTACATGAGAGATTCAAAAGAACTAGGTTGCTATTCGAATTGGTCAAAAATCAGGCTTACTAAAACAAGTCAAATCCCCCATAGGTGCAAAAATGAATTTCCAAATCCATGACGATCCTCACGAATTAGATAAATAAAGGGGTCAAGATAATATGTGGTGGAAAGACAAATCATTCATGATCTTGTATCGACAAAAGGAAGGAGGATGATGTGGTAAAAAAACAAGGCAAGTTTCCCTATACTAGCTTTTCCTGTATGCCTTAAAATAGATGTAAAGCAAGGCAGCTTTAAGAAAAAGAAGATATGCGCTTTAAGAATCCAAGAATAAACAAGACATGATAAATATGTTTCCGGGATGATTCCAAACTGCTTCATGACCAATTTTAGAAAGTCTTGACTTCTAGGAACATGTAGAAGTCAACTAGCATAGAGAGGGAACCTAGGATTCTAGGAATAAGACAAAAATGATTTAATTAATGTCAAATATCGGTAACTATGGGTTGATTATTGTAACACCCCCACTTAATCCTGACTTTATGAGTAAATATCAGAAAATTATAGGTCATAGCAACAAGGCTTAGTCACTCTTTTACATACTACATCTCCACACAAGCAAGGAAAGAGGAAAAAACCCAATGGGAAAATCCTCCCTTAAACATGGACAAGAAAACAAAATTTTAAAACCTTGTCATCAATCATTCTTCACCACATGATAAAAAATCCTTCACGGTAATTTGATATTACTCAAGGTATTCTCACATAATACTTTGGTGAATATGTCTGCTACTTGTTCTGAAAATGCGCAATATAGTAGAGCAATGGTACCATCATGCACAAGCTCCCTGATATAGTGCATATGGATCTCAATGTTCTTGGTTATTTGGATTTGAACTGGTTTAGTGGATACTCGAATAGTGCTTTTATTTTCACAATAAATGACTATTAAAAACTTTGATTCGAAACCACATTCTCGAAGTATCCCCTGCAACCATAAACATTGAATAGCTTCATTTACAACTCCTCTATACTCTTCCTCTATAGATGAGAGTGGTATGGTACTCTGATTCTTACTTGACCATCTAATTGGTCCTTCTCAAAGAATGAACACATATCCTAAGGTATACTTTCGATCTATGTTGTCGCCTTCCCAATCACTGTTAGTAAATCCAACTAGCTCTAAGTCAAATTTTTCTTTGTAGAAAATCCCATGAGTCCTTGTTCCATGAACAAAGTTTAGGATCCTCTTGGATACTCTCCAATGGATCTCTTCAGGCTAATCCATTTATATTTAAGCCACACTAACTGCATAAGATAAGTCAGGCTGAGTATGTGTAAGATAAAGCAAACACCCAATCAACTTCCTATACAGTGTATTATTTACCATAGGAGAAGAACCTACTTCTTCAAGCTTAACTCCTGAAAGGAATGGAGTCTTGATTGGATTGCAATGTTTCATGTTGAACTTGATGAAAAAATATGAAGCATACTTTGACTAATGAACCTTGATTCCATATTGGGATTGATCAATTTCGAGACCCAAGAATTGGCTCAACAATCTCAAATCTGTCATAGAAAAGGCATGGTTCATTGTATCCTTCAAGGAGGCAATCTCTTTCTTTGAACTTCCTATAATTAGAAGGTCATCCACATAGAGAACAATAATAATTAAAGAACCATAAATCAGCTTCAAATAGACATTATGATTAGACTTGCATCGAACAAAACTCAGTGACAGCAGAAAGCCATCAATCTTGGCATACCAAGCCCTAGGGGATTGCTTGAGCCCATACAATGATTTATTCAACTTTCATGATAAAGATGGATTAAATACAAAACCTTCTAGTTTCTGCATATAAATCTCTTCAGTTATATCTCCATTCAGAAAGGCATTCTTTACATCCATGTGATGTACCTCCCACTGCTTCGAAGGTGCAATGGATAGGGAAATCCTTATAAAGTCCATCTTTGCCACTGGTGCAAAGGTATCATTGTAGTAAATACCATGTACCTAAGAGTATACCTTGGCTACAAATATTTCCTAATATTTCAAAGGTGAACCATCAGCAGAAAACTTAGTTTTGAAGACCCACTTACACTTGACTAGGTTTCTTCCCGGTCGGAGATCAACCAGGTCCCATGTGTTGTTCTTCTGGAGCGAGATGAATTATTCTTTCATGGATGTTTTAAATATTGTATCATGTGCTACATATTCATATGTCTATGGATCAGAATCTATCATCAAATAAAACTTCTCAGCAAAGAGAGGATATTTCACACAAAGGGCACTCTCAAATTGAGATCTAGTTCTCCTAGTGTCATTAGGATTTCCATCTAGTTCCACAGCTGCATGAGTGGTCCTTGCTACCAAATTTGGTATTGTAGGGCTGTTAGGATCTGACATTAATTCATAATTATGATACATATCAGAATCAACAAACTCATTAGTCTCTTCACTTACAATCAATGGATGCAGTGGTGAAGAGGACTCTCCAACTTCAACTGTTGCTAAAGGCTCTTCTTCAAACTGAACACTTCTTTCAATGAAAGCTTTGTTTGTGCTCAAGTTGATCAGATTGTACCCTTTTTAATCTTCAGAATACACAAAAATAGGCACTTTTGTATTTGGGGTTGCAAATCCTTCCTCTTTTTAGTTGGAATTCTAGACCAAGCCTTTGAGGCAAAAATCCTGAAATGGGTCACATCTGGCTTGTGCCCAATCCAATATTTGAAAGGATTCATACCATCAAGATTCTTATGTGGCACCCTATTCTGGATATAGGATGTACATTTTAGAGATTTGGCCCAAAACTTTGGTGGCAAAGTTTTATCCTCCATCATACAAGTTTCCATCTCCTTCACTGATCTATTCTTGCTCTGAGCAACACCATTTTCTTGTGGTCTGGTAGGGATAGAATGATCCATCCAGATACCTTCATATTTGAAATATTCGATGAGCTCAGACTTGACATACTCACCACCATTGTCAGATCTGAGAATCTTGAGTTTCCTCCTAGACTGGTTTTCATCCAAGCCTCTAAAGACTTTGGAGAGGTCAAAAACTTCTGACTTATGCTTTAGGAAGTGAACCAAACAATACATGGAAAAGTCATTTATGAAGGTGATTGCATATTTGGATTGACTCATGGACATATGAGGGAATGGATGAGCAATTTCATTGTGGATCAACTCAAGAGGTGCAAAGGTTCTCTCATGACTAGCTCTCTCATACTTGTCCTCTCTGTGTTTTCCTAGGATACAACCTTGACAAACTCCCTTAGAAAACTTGATCTTTGGAAACCTTATGACCATGTATTTTTCACTCAAATCAGAAAGATACTTGTAGTTAATATGGCCAAATATTTCATGCCAAATATTGCTTGCTTCATTGGCATGAGTAAGAAGAGCAGAGGGGTTTGAGTAGGGTAGAAAATGGGAAAACTTGTATACCTTCGAACTGTGATCAACAACACCTTTTGCTATGAATTTACCATTCGAAATCTCATTGATTTCAACTTCAATGGGGGAGAAGGTGACTTTATTTGGAGTCCCAATGTGAGTCATCAGATACACTGACAAGAGACTAGAGGCAAGACCTAGAACATACAACACATTATTAAAATTACCATGGTCAAGATCAATCCTACCCTTTCCCATATTGTTAGTCAGAGAGTTATCTCCCAAAAATATTGGTCGACCTTTCAACGTGTCAAGAGAAAAGAATATCTATTTTATCGAAACCATATGTCTGGAAGCTCCAGAATAAATGATGAAACTAGGTGAGCTTGAGGTGCCAGTCCCCAAGGCATGTACTCTCTCCCTGTCTTCTTAATTTGATCCTCCTTCCCTCTTCTTTGAGAAATCAGGAAGGGATATTTTTCTCTTCTCCAGGATTTCGGTCAACATGTCTATCTTCTTTTTCATAGAAGATCTCTCAAGATGATATCCCTTACTGCAGTATGCGCACTTTTTCATTTCTCCTTTGTTCTTCTTCTTCTGGGGGTTCTTCTTGGAGCCTGAGGACTCCTCTTGAGACTTTTCCTTGTCTCTCTTTTTCTCAGGTGGATTTTTAGCTTTTTTCTTTCTTTTTGAATTCACCTTTGAATCTCCAGCAACCAAATCTTGGTCTTTGGAAGGTTTGACGGTGCCCATCATCACAATTTTATCTTTCTCATGAGTGAGGGATTCCATGAACTAAACAAGCTTAGGCATATTCCAAGTTTGAGGTGTCAATTTAGTGGCATATAAGATTGAAACAAACCGTTGAATAGTCAAGACCAAGCTTTGAGAGAATTGTCAAAACTAGTTGCTCCTCCTTATTTTCAATCCCACATTCTTTTAACTGTAAAGCAAGGGCCTTAAACTTGGTAAAATAGAGTTGCAATGATTCAAAGCAACTGGGATTCAAGGAGATCAATTAATTATCGGTTTGATGTCCTCTCATCTCATCTTTATTTCCAAAAATATCTTCAATATTCTCCCACACCTCATTAGTATATGTCAATGAATCAATATGAAAGAGGAGGTCGCTTGAAATACTCATACACAAAAGACCATAGGCCTCATCCCTCCTGTTGTGCCATTTTATTTTCTCTGCAGCTGCATTGGGATCTGCCTCAGTAGACATGGTAACCTTGTAAAGGAATTTCTCTCTCAACAATATCTCCATCTAAGCTTTCTATTCGAATAAATTGAATGGAGTCAAGATGATCCTTTGAGATTGGTCCATATCTGAGCTCATGTGCCCTTTAGTCAGAAGAATGTGCTCCCAGTCAGTGATATAGAACCTGCAATAAAAATTTGCAAGGTGATAAATTGATCCACAAAGGCTATGATACCATGTGGAAATTGAACTCAAGATATAGATCAATTACACTCACAAAATTGCTAATCAAACATGCAAAATTCACACAAAAGGAGACTGAAATTGGAGCATAAATTACTTATGTATTGAATAAGTGTACATTATCCAACCATACGAAAAAATAGGATTCTAAAATATATAATTACATGATATATTTGAAATCACTAGGTTTCTATTTGAATTGCTCAAAAAGTTGCTTACTAAAACAAGTCAAATCCCCCATCGGTGCAAAAAGGACTTTCCAAATCCATGAATATCCTCATGAATTAGCTAAATAAAGTGGGAAATCTAATATGTGGTGTAACTACAACCCATTCATGAATTTTTATGGATAAAAGGAAGGAGGATGATGTGGTCAAAAAACAAGGCAAGTTCCCCTAGACTAGCTTTTCCTTTAAGCCTTAAAACAGATGTAAAGCAAGGCAGTTTTCAGAAGAAGCAGATATGTGCTTTAAGGAACCAAGAATAAATTATACATGCTAAATATGTTTCCAGGATCATTCCAAAGTGCTCCATGACCCAGTTTAGCAAGTATTGACTTCTAGGAACATGTAGAAGTCACTATCATAGAGAGGGAATCTAGGATTCTAGGAATAAGAAAAAACTGATTTAATTAATGTCAAATATGGGTAATTATGGGTTGATTATTCTAACACATGCTCTCATAGTCTCTCCCACATAATCGCAGATATTGTTTACAATTCTACAGTACAATACCCACTACAACCGTATTACAATGATTTTCTTTTATAGGAAAAATACCATGGGAAAATACTATGGTTAACCTAATACCATGGGTCCGCAAAACTATTTTCCAACAAACATCCTAAAAAATTTTACACCTGGGAATGAGTGTATAGTACACCTGGGGTACAAACACGACTGAATGACATCTCTGAATTTGGAAGATCGGGCTCCACAACCAACATCAAGTTCCCGTTCCACAACATCAAGTGTTTGGATCTCTTCAAGTTCATATTAAAACAAATAAAGCACATTCAAATTTCCACATTTCTCATGATACACCATGTCATTAGAATCCTCCAAACAATCTAACTTTTGACAATCTAAAACATAGGAGGAAAAACAAGTATCTTGCAAATTTTGAAGAAGTTGCTCATTTTGAATTATGAGCTTATGATTATCCTCATTATTATTAAATTATGCATCATGTAAAAATTCATTAATCTCAAACAAATGGTTTATATCAAAAATAAAATACATGAAATTACCTTTGATGTGGCACATTTCTCTTTGAATCTTCTCCAAGTCTTCAAGGAAGGATGTTTCCTCCAATGAAGTAGCTCTCCAACAAGAATTCGAAACTAATTCTTTGAGTGTCATGGAGTATGCTAAGTTACTCTTGGATATTATTTTCATTCATATTTAAGGACCCTTCAATAAAATTAGGCTCTTGCAAATGAACCTCCTCGTCTTCTTCCTTCTTGCTTGGACCAACTTCATGAAGCTCAAGTGGTGATGGGGAAGTTCATCTTTTTTCTTCTTCAACTACTACAAGGTATTCATTTTCATGTTTAATGGAAGTTTCTATTTCAAAAACACTTTCAAAAGTGGTCTCTATGTCACCAACATAGAGGTGTGAGCACCCATCAGTAGGTACTCCTTCATAGTTCAAGAACCCATCAGTAGATTCTCTTTGTTTCATTTCCAAGGTAGAATGTGTCTCGAAATAATATTCAATATTTTCAATATAAAATTCATCATACTCATGTCATTTCTCTTAATATTTTTCATATTCACTTGGGAGTGAATTTTGATCCTATTCATGTACTACTTCTTCTACTTCACCTATTTCAGAACTAGGTAGTTCATGGGTCTCCTCCTTTTCCTCCTTCAAGCAAGCTGATGCATTTTTCCCCTTGGTTTTCTTAAGATCAATATATTTTCTCCCAAGTTGGATAGCCAAAAACTAGAATCCTTTCATAATATTCTTGGTCATGTCTTCAAATATAGGTTCCATGATTTTTATATGCTCCTCGCCATCATATGAGGTTCCATTTTCATCCCTAGTCATAGTTTCCTCAAAAAAATGCCTTCTTCTTGTACTTTTTTTTTCTCTTTAACAAAAGAACATTTTGTTTCAGTATATAATGGTGGTCCCTGAATTATTGTCCTCATAAATATTATACCACATCATGTTACAAGATAATGCTCTGATACCACTATAATGTCCCTTTTTAAGAAAGTTATTACAATGACTAATTTTTTACTTTTTCCCCTATTTAAACCTTTGACTAGTTTTGATGTCTAGGTCTCCAAATTGACCCAAATGCTCAAAAATATTGTGAGAAGGTATATTAATTATATAAATACTTTAATAATATTTTCATATATGATTTATGACCCTCCAAATACTTCTACAAACTTGTTTAATATTTTGGCCAAGGGAGGAGTTTCTACTAGCAATTTGGGGTTCCAATTCCCCCACAAGAAATACTGAAAATGGATTCCAAAATGCACTCAATACAACTATAATTTATGAATGGAATCATGGGAAATATAAAGGACATAAACATGAAATCATATGGAAAAATACTGGTTTCAACCTTGGGGGAAATGATAGGCAATCTTCTCCAAATGATATGAAACCTAACAAAATGGCTCCAAATGTTTATGTAATGAAATTTAAACTCATATAATACATAAATAAAATTATATTCATCCATAAAACATAAGCATTAGAGGAAATTTCAAATAAAAATAGGACTCCTAAAAAAAATTAATAAAGTAATAGTTAAAATAATAAAATAATTTATTAATTTTGGAGGAAGAAAAGAAAAAAAACTACTTTTTTGTTTGTATTTTCGGTATATCTCCTCATGTTTTTAATCAAATTTTGATCGAGGGAGCTCATTGGATGCAGAATTAAAATCCACATCCAAAGAGTACCCACTCGACATACTTTTGACGGACCCCGCTACCCCAAAAATAAGAAATACCTGAAAAAATGTGATGATGACACATCATTATCACGTTTTTTCAGGTATTTCTTATTTTTGGGGTAGCGGGGTCTGTCAAAAGTATGTCGAGTGGGTACTTGTTAGATGAAAAATTTAATTCCACATCCAAGGAGCTCTCCTGATCGAAATTTGAGTAAAAACACGGGGAGATATGTCAAAAATACAAACAAAAAAAGTAGTTTTTTTTATGATACCTATCCCCAAATTTATATTAAAAACATGTTTAAGACCTATATGGTATTTCAAATTTAAAGCAATTTCATTGGTTAACACATGATGACATGGAATTTGAGTTAGAGTTAAAAGGACCATTTTGAGTTGAAATTTCCTCTAATGTATTTTATTTATCGATTTCAGTCCAACAACATTACATTGGTTCACAACAAGATAGTGGGGAAATGGAACTGTTTGCTCATTGATAATCACTTTTACGTACAACCAGATGGTATTTCAATACGAGACTTTCTAAAGATGAATAAAATATTATATTAATATTATTACAATTATAAATGGACTATTATAATCTCTCCCAAATAGTAAAATCATCATCATTACAATGGCATACATCAATCTAGTCGGGAAATGGTCATTGTTTGCTCATTAATAATCACTTTTACATACAACAATTTGGTATTTAGACCTGAAATGTTTTGAGAATTAAGAATAGATAATATTAAACTTATTACAATCGGAAATGGTCCAGGATAATATCTCCCAAAGAGTACAATATCTCACCCAAAGCGCAATCCCTCCATGAGAAAGAATATGCAATAAAAACTTGAAATGGTTGAGAGAAAGTGCTGCACTAGAAGGAACCATGAGATTACCTGTAAATTACACCTACAAATAAATAATCCATTGAATCTCCACGAAATACTTGAGTGTCCTCTCCAAACACCAACTTGGATGGGAATATTTCACCCTCAAAATTGGCTAATTGGAAAGAAACTAGTCATCCACTACCTCTCTCTCTTCACAGATGAAAATTTATCAAATGATCAAAATATTCCTTAATTATTTGTTCTTGAAATTTATAAATTTTCCAATCTCTATGTGTCTAATTCCTTCCAAGATATGCATTCCAACTTTAGTTGGGAGGAGATTCCAAAGAGTGCCACTTGTACTACAATTCCTAGTCTCCCACTTCCACCAAATCATATGTGGAAGAATATTTTCTTCCCTAACTCTATTGAGCGCCATTTTGGAGATATTTTCATCCCTGACATGTCATATATGTCATATTTCATCCTTTATATCGGATTTGTGTCATAGGTTTCATAGCATCTTCATAATTGTTGTCATAGAGCTAGGGAATCTAGTCCAAGTGTCTCACTAGATCCAAAATGCATCTTCATCTTCCATGGGAGTTACTTTTCAAACCCAATTTGACCTTAATTGATTCATGCCAGGAATATTTACCTTCCAACTCATCCCAAGACGCTTGGGCTTATGGATTCGAAATGACAAGAGGAGGATGCCATGTAGCATAGAAAATATAGCTTATGTGGGTCCCGCGTCCTACATGTGTCTTCATGATCAATTGACACTTTGATTTAATCTTGTATTTATTTATTTATACCCTTTATTAAATATTTATTCCATTATAATTTTCAAACATCATTTATTTTCCCCCTTATTCCAGATCCCAAAGCTTCCACCCCCAACCTAGGAAACTAGTAATTTTCCTCCTTGGCAATTATTTGACCCTTAGCATCAATTTGACAAACTCTCATGAATATTGAAAATGTGATTAGGCCATTCTGACCCAATGAAAAATTTGGGACATGAAATCTTTTCCAAGGTTGTCCCCTCATAATCCACCAACTCCTAAGTGCCCTTCTATAACACGTGTTTGACTACGTAAGGCCCATGCCACATGGGGTTGAACTTACCTGCCCCTTACAATTCACTAGATTTATCATATAAAAGAACCAAGTAACCTTAAATAAATTAGTGGGGAAATATATATTTATCATTCTGATCATTAACGCAACGTTCGTTTACTTCAAGATCCACTAAGGAATCTCGATGTTTCTCATCAGAGTGCTCTAATTAGACCAGAATTTCTTCCAGGTCAGAATCCTATGGCAAGATTTCTATGGATAGCTTCAAATAAGGGATCTCAGATTCAATCAGAAATATCGAATCGAACCCATGCACTAACTAAGAAACCGGTGGAAGTCTTAACATCGGTTTGGTAAGCCCACAAAGCACGGTAAAGCATAATGTGCTAGTTGTTCTTTCTTTTTGAAATAGTTCTTTTTAGAATGGAGTTAAGGGATTTATTCATAGCTTCAACTTGTCCATTCTCTTGAGGATAATAAGAATAGGAATACTCTTTATTATACCCCAATTTGGAAGATAACTCGTCCATCATCTTATTTTTGAAGCACCTGCGATGGTCAGTGACAATGTCTCTCGGAATACCAAATTGAATAATGATCTAATTGAACACGAGTTGAGAGGCCATCTCACCGTTATATTTGATGGTAGGAATAGCCTCTTCCCATTTTGTGTTATATTTTTATCATTTAGACAATATTATCTTAGGATCTTATCTCATAGAATAACATGCACAACAATCAATCACAAGAGACAATAGACACAAAGATTTTCCTAGGGGAAACCATAAAGGAGAAAACCCCGCAACTTCTTGAGAGATAGAATGAGCACCAATGGAAGAAGTGAAAACCAAATACAGAAATAATATCTCCAATAGTTGTTCTCTCTCTCACTTGTGTGAGTTTCTCTTCTCTCGCCTATGCATTATAGCTGGGTCAGTGTGTGTCTCAAATAGAGAGGCTCACTCTCTATTTATACTAATTGTCAACTTGACAATTACTTACCAGGGCCGACTTCTAATAGGAGATTCTAATAACCCTAGTTGCCCATAATTGTGGGTACCTTTCCCCCGTGATCAACAAGGAGGATTAACCTCAACTCAATTGTGGGGAATATTGCCCCAACCTACAATGGAGGGTTAACCTCAATGAATTTACATGAATTTATTATATTAATGAATCTCTCAATAGGAACATCGGGGTACAATGAAATACAAATGATTATACCAATAGGAACATCAGGTACAATATAAAATATACAAGTGAATACATTCTGAAGTTACAAATACATCAACACTCCCTCTTAACTAGGAAGGTATTCTGTTGACACAATTCATCAGCACAAGTCTTCTTCACTAGATCATCATCAAATATGGATCATCACTAGATCATCATCAAAGTTGAACCATCACTGGATCATCATCAACATAACTACTCCCGCTACCTCAAAAAAATGGTGCTATCTCTCATTTCTACTCATCATAGGAAGTTCTACAGAGCCAACCCTTTTTCATGTTGGTTGTAGGCCTAGCCTTCGGGTAGGTCTTCATCTTCTTCAGTGGTTATATCTGACCATGCGAGGACCAGTTTTTCACTATGTCGCAAAGGACCTCCCAACACTTATATCTGACCATGGGAGGAACACATCCAACATCCATGTCAGAATTGCACGCCCAACACTCACATATGAACATGGGAGGCCCAAAATTCCACCATGTTAGAAAGGCCCAACACTCACATCAGAACATGGGAGGACCAGCCTACCACCATGCCAGAAATGCTTGGCCAACACTTATATCTGACCATGGGAGGCCCAACCTACCACCATGTCAAAAAGGCCCAGTACTCACATCCGACCATGGGAGGTCCGATGTGCCACCATGTTGAAAAGGCTCAACACTTATATCCGACCATTGGAGGCCTAGCCTGTGATCATGTCAGAAAGGATTTGCACTTACATCTGACCATGGGAGGCATAGCATGCCACCATGTTAGAAAATATCTACACTTACATCTTACCATGGGAGGCCCAGCCTGCCACCATGTTATAAAGGCTCTACACTTACATCTTACCATGGGAGGTCCAACTTGCCACCATGTCAGGAAGGATATGCACTTACATATGACCATGGGAGGCCCAACTTGCCACCATGTCAGAATGGATCTACACTTACATCTTACCATGGGAGGCCCAACCTTCCACAATGTCAGAAAGGCTCTTCACTTACATCTGACCATGGGAGGCCCAGCCTCCCACCATGTTAGAAAGGATCTACGCTTGTATATGACCATGGGAGGCCTAGCCTACCACCATGTTATAAAGGATCACGGACTCATCACTTCCCCTTGGAAGGAATCTCGATCTAGAGAACACTAAGCTTTTCCCTGAAGTA
Organism: Pseudotsuga menziesii; assembly: GCA_001517045.1. Lineage (NCBI taxonomy): Eukaryota > Viridiplantae > Streptophyta > Pinopsida > Pinales > Pinaceae > Pseudotsuga > Pseudotsuga menziesii. The sequence continues at coordinate 232,562 of LPNX010443971.1, forward strand.
CTCAAACTTCACTCTGGACATTTCTAGCATAGAATCACATCACGACTGATTACGTCCAAGGATAACCAGGATTGATTACATCCTACAAGAATGTTTACATTTGAGAAACCTACGAGATTTTCTAGGATTGATGCTCAGACAACCTATCTCACCGGCTATGCTAGAACTCCCTCTTTTGAGAAATCTTGATCTAGATCACATATTGGAGCTTCACTGCTCCTGTCTGATCTTATACTGAAGTAGCACCCCAAATTTATCTTCTTATCAATCACACTACCTTCCCAATACGAATACACATAACCCTATAGGTTAATCTTCTAATTTGTATCATACTTGAGCCCATAATAAACTATACCCTTTAGGTACCTAATTACATGCATTACAAAAATCAGGTGAACATGTCTTAGATCCATCAGGAATTGGCTCAATATGTCCATGGAAAAGAAAATATCTGGTTTGGTATTCATCAGGTACATCAAGGACCCATTCATTTGACGATACATCATAGCATCAAATGATTTTGATGAAGCAACACTTAATAGCTTCAGGTTCGATGCCATAGGTGTGTTCATGGCCTTGCAGTCCATCATCCTGAATGTCTTCAGGATCTCTTCTGCATACTTCCCTTGTCCCAGGGAGATTCTATCTGCATTCTGCGACACCTCCATGCCTAGAAAGCTTCCTCTTCTTGCAACTTTAACAAGTTCCACTTTTCCTATCAGGAACAATTCATCGACATATAATAGGAGCATCACTGGTATTTTGTATTCAAACTTGAAGCAAAGGTTGGAATCCGATTTAATCTCAGTAAATCCTAGAGCCATCAGTAAGTTGTGCATCCCATTGTATCATGTCAAACCTCAGGATCTTCTGTAGTCACTCCCTCTGAAGAAGAGCATCATTCTCCCTTTTCCTTTCACACTCTATACATTGAAACATTCAGTATCGGAGTGACAAGTAGCTTCCTCTTCCACTAATGTTCTATGTATCCATCTAGGGTCACTGGATACCAAGATCCTATATCTTGAACCTTTTCAAAATTTCTTCTCACACAAATGTATCATCTTGTCCCTCTATAGGATTTCATCTTCAACCTTGTATAAAAGGTTAAGATATTCATCACTGTAGGTGATATTCAAGCTCTTCATGTATGTGTTATCCCATGGGTTCCTTATGAGCTCGTACAAGGCCTTCTTTATTTGCACACATGATTCTTCCTGTCATGTGTATTAACTTCTAGTGGCTGTAAATGTCTCTTCATAGTCTATGCCCTCTTTTTGTGAGCAGACTCGTTCTACGATTCTTGCCCTGTATCCCACGATGTTTCCATCTACTGCATGATGGAATTTTTAGGATTATTAATCCTCCCTTGGTCAAATTTCCATTAGATTAATTATTTCCTAACTTAGGAACCTTAAATTAATTAAATGAGTCCACTAGTGTAATTGGGTCCACATGGCCCATTGGGGAAACATGTACCAGTCATTGAAGTGTGGGGGACAATGCTAGAGGTTAAATTCCATTTACTACATGTGCATGCATCAATGAAGGAACCTCCTAGATGAATCCCTACATTTTAGGAGCCACTGGGAGTCCCGGCACCAACCTACTTTAGTTAGTTAAAGTTAGCACTAGTTAGCCATAGTTGGTCTTTATTTACCTTCAGATGACTCACTATCAGTTAGCTAGCACATGGTTTGCATGGATAATGCATGCATGTGGAGGAGCACTTTTTTTCACCTACTACACTCAGTTGCACTGATTTAACTAGTTGTTAGTGTATGTTGGAGTTATTGGTCATCAGAGAGTTGGTTTGATGGACTTCGATATTGATTGGGAGACCTTGAGTTAGAGATTCAGTTAGATACAGTCTTATCCACTTGGAGAATTCGAATTCATTCCTCATGGATTTGAATTATACCTATTTGTAATCTATTGTAACCAGATATTATTATATGAATATACTATAAATTCCTGAGCAATACTTGTCAGTTTCCTGTGTGGTTTGTTTTGCTTAGTTTGTATGTTCATCCTCCATTCAATTTTTGTAACATAATTAGAGCTCTCTTCTTGAAGATCATATGGCATTCAAATTCTAATATGGTATCCGAGCCTTCTCAGGCACGTGTCATGCTTGTTTCTCCTCATTGAACATCAGAAGTAGTTGGGTTTCCACAGAGTTCCCCTATGAAAATTTGCTAGCTCTGGACTCATTCAGAGTAGCGGAGAGGGCGTGATGGAAACTGAAAACATGTTCATGTTTAGAGGACAAACATGATTCTAATAGTTCATATGTTTTATTTTTATTTGCAGTGAAATTGACAGGTGCTACGTAGCTTGAGAGAAGAATTTGCAGTCTTCCATCCAGAGCAATTATGAGTTCTCAAACTCCTGAGCCACGGATCCGCACAACTTCCAATTACCTTTATTGGAGGATTGATATGCAGATGGACTTGTGCAAGAATAGATACCATAGGATCATACATGGATGGAAGGGTGAGGCTCATCAGCCGGTTGAGCGGAACAATTTTCTGAACCATTGTGATGAAGCATTTAGGTACTTATGTACTTATATTTCCAAATATCTCCTCTTCCATATGGAAGGATTGAGGACTCCCAGAGAATATTGGGAGAATATTGATAGCTTGGTTAACAAACAAGATGAGATTCAGGGACGCATTCTGGAGAATGAGTTGTTATCTTTACATCCCAGAAGTTTTGAGACTATTGAGCAATTATTCTCCAAATTCAAGTCTCTAGTGCTCCAGTGCAGATAGTGTGGGATAGAGAAAAAGGATGAGCAGAATTTCCTTTCCATATTCAGCAAACTGGGCCCTGGGTACTCTGTCTATGTCTCTATGTTTCATTCCAAGTAGGAAATATTTCATGATTGGAAACTACCTTCTCTAGATTCATTCTCTGAGTCGTTAATCAAAGAACAAGACAAATTGTTTTGAATGTGAGTCATCCAAACTTCCAAATATCAATCTCTATTGGTTACTGACTCTTCCAAAGTGCAAGCAAAGGGGAAATCAAAGAAGAAGGATCCAAAGGTAGCTGATTTGAATCCTAAATCAAATGAGCAATCTTCTGAAGGGGGCTCTGGCTATAAGAAGAAGAAATTTGAAAAGAAGTTATGTCGGTATTGTGAAAAGGGATACCATCTTGAAGAAAATTGTATGAGGAAGCAACATGATGAGATGTCCGCTCTTCTCAAGTAGCACAACATTGCTCCTCCAAGAGAAAAGAAGCTTGATGAAGAAGCACCGACAGAAGATGTCAAAAGATGTCATGCTTTGAAAGAAAATATCTCTCCATCCTCAACATACATTATAGATTTTGGAGCCTCCAACCACATGGTTTCCTATAAATAATCCTTCTCTACTCTTTCACTATGAAAGGGGTCTAATATTCACATGGGAGATGATTCCTAGATTCCAGTAGAAGGAATGGGCTCAGTCAGAGTGAAGCATGGTGAGTTCAAAAATGTCTTATATGTGCCCTGCCTTGCTGCTAACATGTTACCTGTTTATCAGATGACACATACAAGCTCTCCCAAGAGGGTCACATTTGATTCAGACTCTATTGATATTATGAAAAAAGCCACTGGAAATCTTGTAGCGAAAGGTATTGGAAATCAATCTACCAAACCTTATGAGTTTTCATATTTATTTCATGTTTCTCCTCCTACATCTTTATTGTCTCATGCTAACAACACCAGCAAGATTTGGCATGAGAGATTTGGCCATCTCAATTTCAAATATTTGAAGCATCTCCACAATGATAACATGGTTGAAGGTTTTCCCTCCATTGAAACTTCCGATGGAGTATGTGTTGGGTGCTTGGTAGGTAAGCATCCAAAAAATAAGTATGATGTTGGGAAGGCTCATAGAGCTATTTCTACACTTGATTTGATACAAAGTGATGTAGCTGAACCTATGCCCATAGATTCAATTAATGGTTGCAGGTATTTTTTTACCTTTATTGATGATTTTTCTAGGTACTATTGTATCTACTTCATGAAGCTAAAATAAGAAGTTTTTGAGACTTTTAAAATTTTTAAATATATGGTTGAGAACAACTTCAATAAGAAGGTCAAGTCAATAATATCTGATGGAGGAGGAGAATATGTCAAAAGAAATTTCCAGGATTTATGTGAATTAGAGGGGATTCAAATGGAACACTCAGTTTCATACACACCACAGAAGAATGGTGTGGCTGAGAGGAAGAACAGATCACTGAAGGAGATGGCAACATGCCTTCTCCATGGAAATTATCTTCCTCCTTATCTTTGGGCTGAAGCAGTAAACCGTGCTTCATATTTCTAGAATAGGTTTCCCCACAAGTCAGTGGTCGGGGTGACTCCATTCGAAGCAATGCATAGGTACAAGCCCAATTTCTCTCATCTGAGAGTTTTTGGTTCCAAAGCTTGTGCCAGGATACCACTTGACAAGAGAAAGGCATTCCAATCCCAAAGTAGTGAATGCATTCTACTGGGATATGCAGATGATGCAAAATCTTACAAACTGATGGAGGTTTCTACTAGAATATGCTTCATTGAAAGAAGTGTCTAGTTCAAACACGATCAGGTGCATGATAATCCTTGAGTAGCACAGGAAGGTATAACCATTTCTCCTCCTATTTTTGATGATGATGATGATGTGCTACAGGTTTTAGATTCAAATGAAGAAGATCACATACAACATGATCCTATTATTGAGACTAAATCTCAAGATATTCTATATCCAAATCCAGTACCCATTCCAAAACATAAGCCTAAACCTAGACGGTCTCAAAAGATTCTTGATGCAGCTGGAGTTCCAAAAGACAAAAGAAGAGCTAGGTCCTAGTATTAGAATGAGCATGTTGCACTATATCTCACAGAATGGTGCAGCAAATTTCCAGGTCAGTGCTACTTGATGATGGTGAATGATTAGATACATGGCCCATAGAAGAAGATATTTGATGATTCCCTACCTCCACCATCCAACAGAACCAAACAGAGTCATCAGTTCAAAAGTACATTGAGAGGTCCACTGATGGACCGTGATGTTGCATAGAGCTGCAATTTTTGCAGCAGTTTTTTTGCTCAAAAAAAATTTCTAAGGAGGAAGCTTCTTTCTTCTAAAGATAGCTTGCAGATTGTTATTTTCTTGATTGTTTTTTAGGGGGGTTTTTTCCCATGAGATTTTCCCTTGTTTCCTCAGTTGTACTAAGAAACATTTTTTATTATTATCTTCTAGATTGTATTGGGTGAGCTATGGTCTTGTTACCAGGGCCCACATTTGTCCAAGTTAGGATTCAAGGGGGATGTTAGGATTATTAATCCTCCCTTGGTCAAATTTCTATTAGATTAATTATTTCCTAACTTAGGAACCTTAAATTAATTAAATGATTCCACTAGTGCAATTTGGACCACATTGCCCAATGGGGCCACATGTACCAGTCATTGAAGTGTGGGGGAAAATTATAGAGGTTAACTATAACTTAATACATGTGCATGCATCAGTGAGGGCACCTCCTAGACCAATCCCTAAATTTTAGGAGCCACTGTGAGTCCCGACACCAACCTCCTACGATTAGTTGGAGTTAGCACTAGTTAGCCACAGTTAGCCTTTAGTTACCTTCAGATCACTCCCTATCAGTTAGATAGCATAGTCTTTGCATGGATAATGCATGCATGGATGTGGAGGAGCGCTTTTGTTCACCTACCACACTCAGTTTCACTGAGTGAACTAGTTGTTAGAGTCTGTTGGAGTTATTGGTCATCTGAGAGTTGATTTGATGGAATATGGTATTGATTGGGAGACCTTAGGTTAGAGATTCAGTTAGATACAGTCTTATCCACTTGGATAATTCTAATTCATTCCTCATGCATTTGAATTCTACCTATTTGTAATATATTGTACACTCGATATTATTATGATGAATATATTATAAATTCCTGAGCAGTACTTGTCTGTTTCCTATGTGGCTTGTTTTTCTTAGTTTGTATGTTCATCCTCCCTTCAATTACTGCAACATAATCAGAACCGTCTACTTGAAGATCATATGGAATTCAAATTCTAATAGGAACTTGTATATTTGTATGGAAGATAATATGGACTTCCCTTTAGGTCTAAATACCGCATCGTAGACATCATTCTTCTTGAACTGGTCTACTCCTTCCCTTTCTCCTTGGCTATTTCTTCATAGATGGAATCTTCTGCATCAATGATGTCGCTCAACAATGTCACATAAACGCACTTTGTCTGAGACCACTTTATTTCTTTGAAATTATCATCATATTATTCTTCATCTTGGATTATTTCTTGAATTGTCATCACTTGTTCTTCGGAACATGTCTCATCCTTGTTTTCTTGTAGGCAATTCTACACGATCTTTCCTACAAGTTAAATGAATTACTTGTATGGTTAGAAACATTTCATAAGGAATATTCATAATGGAAAATTCTTATGCATAAAGATATGATCATGCAACTATTTTATCCAATACAACATTCATCCATATCTCACAGAAACTTTCTATATTCCTACCATCTCTACCATGACATCATTGAGATTATGCACTAATCCAATATTTAAGTAGAAAGGTTTCATTCTAGATAAGTAGCAATGGAGAGTTGTATGGAACCATGAGCTACTTACCCATCACATGCATATTAGTATTATACTGTCATTAATGCAAACATTCTATCATGCATAACACATCAACTGAATATAAACAAATGCATAACAAAACGATATCATGAAATGATAACTGAATACTTATATTTATTTTTTTCATGGGCAGACTTGCTCTTTCAGCTTCATCATCTTCTTCATTCATAGCAACACCATTTATTATCCAAATTCTAATATGGATAAGAGGTTCTTCAATAATTGAGTCCTTCATATTCCTCATCGCTTGAGGGATCTTCTTTGAATCGTGAGAGATAGATCTTCAGTTTCTCCCATATTCTCTTCTCATATTATGATTTGATATTTTTATTATGTGCACTCTTCCCATAGTCTGTTGAAGGTAATCACTTCCTTCTAGTGCACATTCCTCGAATGAATGAGTCCCATGATCCTGGGAGGCCATTCAAGGTGGTTATAATAGTATCTTATTCTTCTTCAAATTCTTTGTCATAGAATCAAACACTTAATTTTGGTGTATTCAGGGATGACACATGATGGATGAGATGAAATTTAATAGAATCTTCAATGATTCTCTTGGCTCTAGCCTTAGCCTCATCTCCCTATGGCTCCTAAGTCTTTCCTTCTGAAATACTGATCCAAGTCAATTTCTTCAAGGATCACAAAGTTCCTATACTTCTTCCGATTTATATTCTTCTCTTCAAAATAGCTTGTTCAAGGAATCAAACATACCTTTAGGTGTCTTTACAGAAGACACATGTGGTATAAGGTGATCCTCTTGGCATTGAACAAGTTCTTCTTGTGTAAGGCTTTAGCCTCATCTCCCTCTGGAACTAGAACCTCTCCACTTATGTAGGTGTCCAATTCATTTTCTTCAAGAACCAATGAGATCCTATAATTTGATGCTTGGAAGTGGTCATATTCACCAATAATTTCATCAAACTGGTGTGATTAGTCATTTTGAAATGAGAACCTCAAATGTAAATAGAAAAAAATTAGATCTTACCGATTTGAGGTGTCCATCCTGATTCTGGAGCTGGCTTATCTAGGGTTTGTAAGAGAAACCCTAATTTTAAAAACTTGGAATCTTTAAGATATGATTGGATAGAAATATATGTTTCTTCAATTCTAGCTGTCCAATGTAGTCCTTTTCTAAAATCAGTGGAGGGAAGCTCTAGGAAAAGGAAGACCTAGTTTTCCAATTTCTTCTACATAAATTCTTGATATTGTTTCTACAGTATCTCTGACAATACTACTCCTATGTGTCTAAAATTTCATACTAAGGTGGCCCCTCCTATACTATTTTTAAAACTAGAGGTTTGAGCAGAATGGGTTTCACCAATTGGGACTTCTAAGAGTTTTCCAAAGGTGACGTATTTTAGTACTGTTCATCCTAGTGAACTTGTACGGACCTCCACAAATCACTTGTTCACCTTCAGGGTATAAAACTCTTACCAAATAAATTAAAGTCCTTTCCCTATCTGGAAAATATTGAAAAATTTCATTTGGACCTTCCTATCCCGATATATAGCAATTCTCCCTAGGTGTCCTGTTTACGGATGAATCCTGGAAGAGGCTGAAAAACTGATTTGGAGGAATCATATCTCCTAGAATATAGTGAATATGAAGCTGAAAATTTTAAATAGGGTACAACAAGATTTTATCTTCGTCTTTTGAAAATTTTGGCTCCTGATCCTTCTTTGATATCAAGATATAGCGAATGTACCAAAACTACCAGTTTTAGTATTTTAGGGTTTTTCAAGTCCAAGGTCAAATTAGGGTTTTCTTTCCTAGAGTTTTACCTGACCACAAATTTTGAATTTGGTCTCTAAATTTCTATTTTGATGAGGAGAGAAATCCTATGCTTGGTGCACTCAAAAATTCTACTTCTATGAAAAGCCCTAATTGCCGCTACAGTGGTAGGTCAAAAATTGAAAATGCCCGGAATCAAATTCTACATCAACATAAATATGAGCCCTTCAATGGAGAGTTTGGACAGCCTCCTTTTTTCTGATGATATGTTGAGAGAGATCCAAAAAGTAAGAATCCCTAGACTCTGTACCTGCACATTATACTCTTCTTAGGTTAGCTCTGATACCATGTTATATTTTTATCATTTAGATAATATGATCTTATGATCTTATCTGAGAGAATAAAATGCATAGTAATCAATCACAAGAGACAATAGAAACAAATATTTTCCTTGGGGAAACCATAAAGAAGAAATCCCCACAACTTCCTCAAATATAGAATGAGCACCAATGGCAGTAGTAAAACCCAAAAACAGAAAGACGATCTCCAATAGTTGTTCTCTCTCTCACTTGTATGAGCTCCTCTTCTCTCACCTATGTGCTATAGCTAAGTGAGTGTCTATCTCAGATAGAGAGGCTCACTCTCTATATATACTAATTTATGAATTGACAATTACTTACCAGGCCCGAATTATTCTAGGAGAGTCTAATAGCGCTAGTTCCCCACAACTGTGGGGACTTCCCCCCCGATAAACAAGGAGGGTTAACCTCAAATCAATTATGGTGACTATTGCCCCGACTTACAATGGAGGGTTAAACTCAATGAATTAACCTGAATTTATATTATTAATGAATCTCTTGATAGGAACATCGGGGTACAATATAAAATCTACAAGTGAATACATTCCAAAGTTACAAATGCATCAACATGTTGTGAAATAATCCAATGCCATTTTAATGTGATGGTCCCCCCCCAGCTAAAGTTGGGTTGCAATCCATAAAATAAACCCCCTACTTGGTGAAGGGATCAATAGTGATAATAGGATGTAATGGGGCTAGATGTGAACAAATTTTCAGTGCAAACACATTGAAATGTTGGCACTGCATGACCGGATTAACACAATACTTGAAGATCGACAACTAGTAATAACCCGCTCTCAAAAAATTTTGGTTTGTAGCAAGCCCAGATAAATGACCACCACACACCCACTATGGCAATCATTAAGCATAGTCTCAACCTCTTCATGAGTTAAATATCGACAAAAATTGAATCTACCCCATGATGATACAAAGTGTCATCGACAATGAGGTAGTTCTTAGCAACGTGTTGTAAGAGTCGATGTTAATCCTGTGAGAGGTGAGGAGGGACCTTCAAATTATGTAAATAAATGATATTGTCACCATACCATGGGTCCATGATCAATGAAAGGAAGATCCACTTGTCAAAAAAATAATCTTCATGGACCTCAACTTCATCCAAACTAAGGAAATCTAACATGAGCTGTGAAATATCAATGATTTCTTTGATTTTTTTGAAACAATTTCGAGATCAAATTATTGCAAGATAACAATCCGTTTATTATACTTCCCCCTATCATTCGTCTTGTAGGAGAAACTGAAATGGATTGATATGAGCCGCAACCATAGTTTGGCAAAGGAGTATGTATTATCTCAACCATTAAACCGCATAGATGATATATAAGGCTAGATTCTGCATGTGAGTGTAATAAATTTGAGCATCAATGAGGTTTCAGCTAAGATAGTAGACAATGTGCTCTTGGAGATATTTTTCCTCTTGAACGAAAACTATTCCAATCATCTCTTTAGACATGACCACATATAACAAAAAATCACGGCTATAGTCAGGTGGAATAAGAACGGGGGTTGATGCAAAGTATTTCTTCAATGCATCGAAAGACTCTTGGGTTTGCTCATCCTAGATAAAATGGTTTTCCTTCTTCAAAAGGTGCATGAAACCCTTGGTCAAATTGGAAAAATTGACAACAAACCTTCACAAGAAGTTAGCCATTTCTTGCAGACTCTAAAGGTGTCTAATAGTGTGGGGGGGAGGAAATCAAAGTGTTTCCTCAACCTTAAGAGGATCGACCCTGATCCCCTCCTTGGAAATGATAAATCCCATTAAATGACCTACGTTCATGCAAAAGATTCACTTCTGAGGATTCAACCTAATTTGACAACGACAACATCTTTCGAAAACAAAGCGCAAATGATATGTGTGATCCACTCTTAAACAATAATAAGCATCTAAATCGTCTATGTTTTTAACACCTTTTAGGTACCTCAAAACATGCTTTACAGCTATCATGTGAACATGTATTAGATATGTTAGGAACTGGATCAGGTTATTCATGGAAAAGCATATGTCTAGTCTCGTATTCGTCAGATATCCCAATGAGGAAATCATCTGATGATACATTGTTCCATCAACCAACTCAGATGAAAAATCACTTAGAAGCTTCAATTTAGATGTCATAGGTATGGTTATCTCCTTGCATTCCAACATTGTGAATATCTTCATAACCTCCATTGCATACCTTCATTGACAAAGGAAAATCCCATATGCACTTTTCCACACCCCCATGCCTAAGAAGTAGTGCATCATACCTAGATATTTCATCTCGAACTCCGTTACAAGTCTTCTCCTTGTATCAGTAATCAGTTCACCATTACCTATTAGAAACAAGTCATCAACATACAGCAGGATTTTCATTGGTCTTTCATCTTCCACCTTGAAGTAGAGGTTGGAATCCTCTTTACTCTTGTTAAAGCCCAAGCTCATCAATAAGTGGTCCATCCTATCATACCATGTCCTGGGTCCTTGTTTCAATCCATACAAGGCCTTCTTTAATTTTCACACATGGGTATTCCTATCATGTGTCTCGAATCCCAGTGGTTGTTCCATGTACACTTCTTCCTCAAATAAACCATTCAATAAAGTTGTCTTGACATCCATCTGGTGAATTTTCCCTTTCATAATTGCTGCCAATTCAAGTATGGTCCTAATGGAAGTGTACCTTGCCACAAGGGGCAAATTTATCTTCATTTTCTATGCCTTATTTCTGTGTGAATCCTCATGCTATAAACCAACTTTCCTTGTATTTCTCGATGTTTCCATCCGAAAAATGATTTATCTTGTAGATCCACTTCAAAGTCATCATAGACTTCTTCTCCGATCTTGGAACTATCTACCAGAAATCATTCTTTATGATCGACTGATATTCCTCGATCATAGCATCCTTCCATTCTTTCTTTTCTCTATCTTGTTGTCTCCCAAAATAAATTTATTTTCAATAAGTTCAATCATACAATTTATTTTTGATAGGATGAAGATTTCAAGTCATATTATGAAAGATATTGGGACGACTAACAAATTTGGGGTATCTGATGTTCTGTCATTTGATAAATTTGAATTTTTTAGCTTTGGGTGGCTTAGGCGAGATATTCAATAACTCATTAACCACCGAAAAGCCTAGATTTCGGCAGCTAATAGTTTAGTGCAATACCATGATTATCCATCAAAATCTTGCTCATCACGTTCTTATTAAATTTATGGGAAAGGACTTTTCGTGGCTTAGGTGAGTTTTCCAACAGCTCATTAGCCACTAAAAAGATTTGGTTTTGGCATCTTAGTGAGTGTTTGCAGGAGGATATTAACCACCAAAAGAAAATGAGATACGTTTTTGGAAAGGGAAACTTTCGGTGGCTTGGGTGAACTTTCAAATAGTTCATTAGACACCAAAATCCATGCCTTTCGGAAGCTAAATAATGAGGTCTGGAAAGACAATAAATCACTGAAAGTTGGTTACACATGTTCTTTTGGAAAGAAAGTTTCGTTGGCTTGGGAGAACATGGTGGCGGTTCATTAGCCACTGAAATCTCAGCTTTCGGCAGCTAGCAAGAAAAACCCTAAATACTCTTAACCACCAAAAGGGACGAAAAGTGAAAACGGTTGTCTCCCCATCAAAATCAAATTCATCAGCATGAGGTGTGTCATAATTTAGCATGATTAACCACCTAAAAGGAACAAGGAGGAGGACCTACTCAAAAAATGCAAAACACAGGTTTTCATGGCTAAGCGTGGTTTCAAAATGGTCTCTAATCCACCGAAAGCAGACTTTCGGTAGCTAAGGCCAAAATTTCAGGGCGCTCTAAGCCATCGAAATTGGCATTTTACAATGAAAAGGCATCATTTTAAAATGATGATTTTGAGCGACTGGAGAATCATTTTGCAAACAGCTCGGATGTTTGTTTTCCTAACATGTCAGAGAACAATAACCTCTCTCAGTTTTCCTACAGATATTTCATATTGGGAGAATCAAATCCATCTCTGAGCCCTAATTTTTGGATCTCATAATTTCTCTATTTTACATGTGTTTTTGAAATACAGATATATAGAAAATGGAAATGAATTTCAAGAAAATGAGAGAATTTTTTCTCAAAAAACACCAATCTACAAAAAACTCTTTCAGTTTATACACAGGTGTCACATATTTGGAGAATCAAATGCATCTTTAAGCCCCATTTTCAGCAGTTTGACCAAATGTTTAGGGCAAAAGTTGACCTAACAGGGCAGGTTATAGCATAAAAATGAAGAGTTTACTTCACCAACACCTGGGCAAGAGCAGGACGAAGTGTAAAAGCTTAAGTGTAAGTGCACCATCAAAGGAGGTCTGTTCCAGTTTTGGGGATACCCCACAGAGGAGAGGGTCACAAAACCCTACCTATTTTAACAAACAGTGGCTCATCCATCAAAAGACTAGTTACAAATTTCCTCCAATACTCACTACAGTCATCAAAAGGTTCAAAGAGTGAACAAGTGTTAGAGTTAGTTAAACTAGTAGTTAAATTAGAGTTTCTGACCTAATTTTGCAAAAACATTAATTTTATCTATTTTTAGTAAAACATATCCAATTTTTCAGGATCTAAATATTTTTGTAAAGGCTATAAAGCCTAAGACTTATGTTATAGAAAAGGTTCGACTTTGGGGAATTGTAGACCATTACTATTGTCAAGCTTCTCATATTGCGCATGACCTAATATAAGCTCTTTTTCTATCATATGTTCAGCTTCCATTTATTTTCTGTTCTGTGCTTATGCTTGAATGTGTAGTTTAGGTTTATTCATGTTATTTGATGTCTAATAGCTATCATCCTATATTCATATTGATTATTTGAATTATAAGTACCTTCCTTTTCATGATTATCCATTTATATATATATGTTTTATGTATGAATCTGACAGCATGATAAATTCTCCCTCTCTGCACCATATTATGAAACCTATGAATAGTGGTAGTTCGAAGCCTTATCCTTGATTGAGTTTCATGCATGCCTTGAGAGTGTGAAGTCCTGTAGGTCACCTAACTTGATCCAATTAGAAAAACCATAAAAACATTTAAGTTACCAGGCATCCTCGAGCCGCAACCTAGAGGAGTTTCCTGGAGTGATAACATATCCTCTTCCTAGGTGGAAGGTTTTATGTCAATGATGTCACACTGTATAACCACATATCTAGTGTAGGGATTTTCCCTCTTTCTCTCTTTATGTATTCCTTCTAGAGCACCATACCTTTTAGCTTCTCGTATGAGATCCTGTGCCCATGTTAGTTTCCTCTTGTGGGAGTCCCTATCAAGGAATGTCTCTAATGACCCTTGTGGTTCCTTCATGTCATGATATTTAGGGTCTTCTGGAATTTATTATCCAATTTTCATATCTCGAACTCTTGTCTCTTAGTGTCCCTCGACTTCCTCGATAGAAGTCCTTATGGATATGAAGTATGTTGAGTATTATTCAAAGATTACATATCTATTTGTGGCAATATTCTTGAATCATGGGATGTATAATATGTAGGAATTTGATGTATCACTGTATCGTACAAATATACCCTTCCTCCCAAAAGGATCGAAATTGGTGATTTTCTCCTTTGGTACATGTATGTACACCGAGCAACCGAATATTCTCATATAGTTGACTCCTGGTTTCTCTCCTAACAAATCCTTGTGAGGAGTATTGTTGTCAATTACTCAATGAGGAGTATGGTTCTATACATACAGATGTGTTCTTGTTTCCTCTACCCAAAGGTGCATAGGAATATATTGGTAATGCAACATTTCCCTTGCTGCTTGCATGATGGTGTGGTTCTTTTGTTACATAACCCCATTCTCCTAAGGATTGTATGGAGTAATAAAATCCCTTTTAATCCTGGACTCTTTGCAGAGTTCCTTGAATTCTTTTAATATTAATTCTCTGTCATTATCTGACTGTAGAATATTGATCTTCCTATCATCTTGGTTCTTGACCAAGGCTTTATATTCCTTGAACTTGCTGAAAACTTCACTTTTCCCTTTCAAGAAATATATCCAAGTACTATGTCATAAATAATCTATAAAAAAAATAGTTTACATACCCGCTTAATCAGTTAGAATACAAGGATCCACATAAATCCAAGTGTACTATCTCCAGTATTCCTTTAGCCTTGCTATCACTGTTGGGAAATTTCTTCTCCAAATTCTTTCCTTGTGAACATCCTTTTCAAATGAATTCATTATTTTCTTAGATCTATGTTAATCCTAATACTTCTTTTCTTTCCATCAGTAGTTCTCTGTAGTGCACATGTGAAAGCCTTCTATGCCATAGTTCGATTGGTTCAATTGAATCATGAATAAGTTCTTGTTCAGGTTGTCCCTTTAGCTTGTACAAGCCTCTGTCTTCTTCTCCAATTAGTGTTGAATCCTTTATTTTCTTTCCTCTGGGCCACATAAGAACTTTTCCATTGAAAAATAAACCCTAATTCCCTTTGCATATAGTGCAGATATGGAGATAATATTTCTATTCAATCCTGGAACATATAGGACGTCCTTTATATTTAAGGATTTCCTGGAGTCAATCTTGTATGAAGCTTCTCCACTCCCTTTTATGTGGTATTGGTAATCATCCCCAAGATTCACCTTGTGTGGTGACTCATGTTTAGACATATTGATGAATGATACCATGTATCCTGTCATGTGTTTAGAAGCTCCCCTATCCACAATCCAATCATTGCTTCCATGTGAGATAGTTCCTGTAAGTGTTTAGATTATAACATACTCTTCATATGAATCTTTATTCTCTCGTCTAAATATTTTGTGAGTTGGTTCATAATCTTCAACAATATGATCATGGCAGATCTAAATTTTCTTGATTGGACAATCTCTTGCAA
Organism: Pseudotsuga menziesii; assembly: GCA_001517045.1. Taxonomy (NCBI): domain Eukaryota; kingdom Viridiplantae; phylum Streptophyta; class Pinopsida; order Pinales; family Pinaceae; genus Pseudotsuga; species Pseudotsuga menziesii. Next base: position 248,169 of record LPNX010443971.1, read on the forward strand.
AATGTCCCTTTTCATAACAACTATAGAATCGAACATTCAAAGTGTCTCTTTTGTTCTTCTTTTGTTTCTTGTCCTTCTTCCTATTGTGATGAATTTTCTCCTTCTTTTGCTTCTTTAATTTCTTCCTGGTGTGAATTGTGAGAGATTGATCTTTAGTTGCTCCCATATTCTCTTCTCTTGTCATGAGTCGTGTTTATTCTTTTGTAGATTCTTCTCAGAGTCTATTGAAAGATATCAACCTCCTTCTTGCACAAATACCTTGAATGAATGAGTCCCATGATATAGGGAGACAATTCAAGGTAGTCATTACAATTTCTCCTTCTTCATCATTATATTCAACCTCTTCAAGTTGTTCTTTGATTTTAAAAACCCCTATAAAGCAGGATTGTATAGTCTCGAAGTTCTGTATCTTCAAATTCTTCAACTGGTTCCTCAAAGTCATCTTTTGGTTGATTTTATTTTCTTCAAACATATTTGTCAAATCATCCTATGATTCATTAAGTATCTTGAATAAAGGCACATGGGGGATGAGGTGATCCTTAATAGAATGATTCTCTTATCCTTATCCATGCTTCTCTTATCAGTAACCTTAGAATCATCTCCCTCTAGTTCTGGATCTTCTTTAGTGATAAAATGATCCAAGTCATTTTCTTCAAGGAACAGAAAGATTGTTTACTTCCATGCTCAAAATTTATCAACCCCTCCAAGATTTTCCTCAATATTAGTATGGTGAGTCATATTTTCAAATAAGAACCTCAAATGGAAATAACAATGATTTAGATCTTACATATTTGAGGTGTTCGACCTGATTTCAGAGTTGTCTTACCTAGGGTTTGTTAGAGAAAGTCTAATTTTCCAAGCTTGGAGTTTGGGAATTATTTTTGGATAGAAATATGCACCTCCTTGAGGTGCGTTTCTCGACAATGTCACTTTCTTAAAAATGAGGTGGGAATCTCCCAAAAATTTATACCTTAGTTCCTCCCAACACTAGCGATAGGGTCAAAAATGAAACTTCTTCAGATTTGAGTTTCCTTCCACCAAAATATGCATCCTATTGATGTGAGTTAGCCTAGTACTATTTTATTGATAATCCATGGAGAGAAAAACTTGAACTAGGTAGCACTAGATTTTGTTTTTGTACAGTTCCTTCTTTCAGAGAGGCACTGATACAATGTTAGTTTTTCTTTAGATCTGATTAGTTTATCTAGCCTATATTTATCTGAAAGAATAAGAAGTACAACAAGATGCATAGATATAAAATATACATGAGACAAAGAATTTCACCAACTAAACCATAAAGGATAAATCCTTGCAAACTTCCTTAGAATAGTAAGATGATCAAAAGCAGTAACAAGAAGTATTCAATAGCTCTCTCTCTCTCTCTCATCTGAACTTGAGAGTGTGAGGTGTGTATAAATGAAGGAGAGAAACTCCTTATTTATACCTTTTCAACTCACTAACCAAACATAAGACTGGGGCCCACATGGTTGAATTTTATTAGAGAGACTCCAAATACACATTACATGATGTCACACTAGGGACAATTTCCTCTACTTATAACAAAGGTTATACGTCAAGGTATAGACACAATTAAGACATCCCATAAGGGGGTAAGCACATCCCAAATGGGGGTACAATAACATACAATGATAATATACATCATAATATCTTTGGAAGTTACAAAAACATCAACATAGGGGTTTATTTCCCACTTTCTTCTGACCCCTCTTGTTTACTTGTGATCTTGTGTTGACCCTTGATTGGTTATAATGTTGGTTCCCCCTCATAGAGTGGTGCCCTCACTCTTTCGTTTTGTTTTTTATGGGTGTGAACTTCTAGAAGCCCCAAACAACTAACAACATGCTCAAGCAATTTCACATAGCTCATAGTTTAGTCCATGAAACCCCAATAAGGTCACAATTCAATTCAAGTAGAAATAAGAAGCTCATGGTTCACTCCAGGAAACACCAAGAAGGTCACATCCCAGCTTAGGAGGGCATAGTTCAAACTTGAGTGGACTAGTATATTCGTTTCATTGTTTGAGTGTGCTAAGCTTTAAGAAATCCATGGGATTGTTTATGGGTTACAAGTTGAGCTCTAGTTTGTGTATGTAATGTCATCATTGCTTGCTGCTTTTATGGATTGTTTTTCCTTAGTCAGAATTTTAGACTTGAGTGGACTAATATCTCTACAACATTGTTTGAGTGTGTTAAGCTGTACGAAATCCATGGGATTTGTATGGGATACAAGCTGAACTCTATTATTTGTCTGGAATTTCATCATTACCTGATATTTTATGGACTGGTGTTTTAGGGTATGTTTCTCCAGTAATTGGGGTTTCCTTATAGTTCACTTCAAACAAACCCAAACAATCAAAAAGTGCAACAAAGATTAGTCGACTGAAATAGGTTTATGGTGTCTTTTAGAATTCCCAAACAAATCACAGTCTGCTTAACAATTGCATGGGATTTGTATGGGCTACAAACTGAGCTCTAGTTTGTGTGTGGAATGTCATCATTACTTGATATTTTAGGGATTGTTGTTTCTTAGTCTTTTGCTCCAGTAATTGGGTTTTTCTTGCTTCTCAACTAGGTTACCTTGAATTCTACTATAGTTGACTAAACCTACAGTAATTGAATTTATTCTCTCTCTCAAGTATGTCCTTTGTTCCTATAGTGACTTGTCTCTTAATAGAAAATATATGATCTAAAAAAATATTGTCGAGTATAATGAATGTTTCAACTCTCATAGTGGGTTATATTATTTGTTTTCTTCGTACTTTGAGTTAGATTTACTATTGTTGTTATTTATTGTATTTGTATTATTTTCATCTTTAACACAAGAACCTCGAGGAGTGTTAAATTAGAAAGAGATGGAAATTATTCTTTAAACTTATCTTATATAGTTACAAGGTTACTATTTTGTTTCTAGTATAGTTTTGCATCATTTTTCATGGTTCATGTCTATTTTAGATGGTTTTTCATGGTTTATGTCCTTTTTCTTATTAGATATATGTTTCTAAGTTTAAATATCAAAATGTGGTTGCTAGTTTCCAAACGTTGCAGTTGTATTGATGCTTATTTTTTAGGTTTTGGGGATCCATATCTCTTTGTCAAGAAACTTTATCACCTATTGTTGTTTAACCAGACATGCCATAACAGCTCCAAGTTGAAAATTTTTCCATGAATAAAGGACAAGCACAGGACCCATAATGAGACATATGTTAAGAAACTCTTAGACTATATTATGCTATCCATTGTTGAAGAATTACATAAGGTAAGAAGACACGATCTAATTTTAAAATTTTTTAGTTTTTGTTATTTATGTAATCAACATATTAAAGAAATATGATTTATTTTCCCGTAAATAACATCTATTTTCACTCAATTCGAGATAACATAGTTTATCTAGCTTACTAGGAACCCAAAACAGAGGTTTTTACAAATGTGTTAGCCTCAGTATTGAATGCATTCAGGTGATTACACACATTCGAGAATTCATTGGAACACTCTTGAAATTGTTCAAATCATCGTTTTTACCCTATTTTGATGAAATTGTTTCCTTCATCACTCTGATGCTGGTAATGATACACATGTGATAATGAAATAAATTGTTTCTTATGCATGTTATGGTAAAGAGATGCATCAAGATACAACTAGTCATTTTATATGCAATCGGTTATAAATCAAACAACACTATTGGTATCGTGGGATCTACTACTACCAAATTGTGGTGTGTATTTTGAAGGCTTGTTATTTGTTCCTTCTACATATTTTGTAGGTAAAATACTAGACTGAAGAAGATATATATGTGGCAATATTAATTTTCAATAATGTTGCAGAACAATGCGGTGTGGCTGCTACAAAGTAGTTTACCCAAACCTGGTATATGTACGAATATGGATTGGTTATTTTTCTTCTTATGTAGAATAATCATTGACTTTATAATGTTTTTGGGAGTGGTATTAAGACACATTTTTAATATTTTTTTGAATCTTGCACAAATCAAGATGGTCATGTCTAGAAGGTAATGCAATCATCTTAGTTGTGTATTTTTATTTTTACGTGGAATCTATCGGTTTTCTTATCTTTTTTAATTTTTTTTATTAATTATGTTTCTCTACAATAAACAGTTTATGGAATGGGAGTGTGTGCTGAACATGGAGGATAAGAAATAAAAGCCTTAGTTGGAGGTAGAGCTGTGTAACATGATATAATTGCCGTGTTAAATATTTCCAATTTTTCCATCTTGAGTGCGTTATTGATTCATTTGGTTCAATGACAACGAAATATCTATCAAAGTTGAATGATGTTATTAGTCATCCATCATCTCTTCCTGACTATAGAATGGAAACAGACAATACAATCTCTGCATTTGGTAATATTTGTGAACACCAAAGATATTACATTAATGCATCATAGGTATTCATAATTTTCTTATTTAATATTCCCTTGTTGAGGAATTGGTTCCACATTAGTATGAGTATTCTTTGTAGCGAATGGAATTATTTGATTTGATATCTATTATGATCTTGTTGGGGCCTGGAAATTTGGAGGTGACAACAGTTCGGGATTCTCCCCAATCAACATTCCCAACTAGCCCATTTACCATTTGGTATAGGGAATCGGTCCGGCTTGCGGTCCGGCTACCGTAGGTCAAGTAACAAACAAAGGGTTTACTGGTTGTGGCCCGGTCCACCGAGTTTTTTGCATTTTGACTTAAATTATGAAATGCAGGTGCCTAACTAAATGCAAGGTGATTAGAATGCAATGAGCTGTCACAACGTGATGTGCAGGTTCTTACCTCTCGTCTTAGACTCACACGCAGCCAAATCACATACAATACGAAAAACTTAACTATCTAATCTATCCCTAGGGAGAAAGGTTATCATTCGTTAGTGAGTAATATCTTTCGTATATGAATTATGAACAGTTACAGACAGCTGATACTTCATTCAAAACACATGAACAATTACAGATATTTAAACAACCAGGTAGCTGATTATTTTTACGAACAACAATTATTACTCACAGTGGAAGAAATCCTGAAGATACTAAAGAACATTTAACAAGAACATAGGTTCAAGAAATTAAACATTCTCACAGTAAATGAAACATTGCTGAAAATGAAATAGTTCCTCTTCAACATTATTCATTGAGTTGCATTGATACATTCCACATTTCACTCTCTCCAGCAGGAAAAATTGCAGTTTTCCTTTGCAAAACGAAATAGTTCCTCTTACAAGTAAACATTAAAAAATTTTCCAGGGAAAAAGCCTCTTCTTAGTTCCACTTTCCTATATTTAAACTACCATTACAGAGCGTTTCATTTTCCCCCCAGACACATGGTCTTACAGTTTCTCAAATGCTTCACATTCGCACATCTTGTCTGTATGCAATCATGAGCCACTTTGTAACTGATTAGTTTTGGGTTCGCGCCTTTACGGCTCCGGATTTCGTCCTCCACTCCCCTGGTTTCAGTCACATTTCTACCAAATGGGTCCGTTTTTCTCTGCACCTCGGTAGATTAACTGCTTTCTTCAAAACCGCCTGCCATCAATCGACAAGCATCATTCAAAAAAAACCAATATTAACAATTAAAAATGATTATTCCACAAGGAAATGGCATGCGCACCACCTGAGGGTTTGACAAACCTAGCCTACGATGGTTAACAGGGCACTCACTGGCAGGAGAACTTAAAGTCAGAAATCGAAAATAAATAATATCAGAGGCCGCAAGGTTTTCCTAGTCGCAACACCGGGCGAAGCATAGGTCATGAACGAGCGAAACGCGAGAAAGAAGGGCTATGAGTTGGAAGTCAAATGGTTTTCAATTTCGGGGGTGGAAACACTTTTCCCACCGTAACGATGGAAAGGTAGAGGCTTCAGGCACTCGACGAAAAGCGGGAAAAGTAAATCGAAAATCGGGCGGCTTTGACATCGGATGAATAAACGATTTCGGAGCCGCAACGGCGGAGGGGATGAGAATTCACAGCTTCCGATCTAACATAAAATTTACGCCCAATCATAGAAAAAACAAGTGTTGAAGAGCTCAACGTAGCAGCGACCAGACTAAAATATCTCAGAGACAACGGTTTACTTAAAAGGCAACTGATCTGACTAAACTCTGGCTATCAAAACCACATTCAACTTGGCGATCTATAATAAAATCTTAACACAAACATGCTCTGGAGAGACAGGCTACGAATCGATCATTAGAATCGACCAAAGCTATGGCTAGACCATACCTTCATGGATCACACGAAATCAAACAACTCTAAGCGACAAGGAGGGCCCCAAAATTTTAAGAAATTAGGGGGAGAAAAGTTGCAGCTGCAACAACTGGCGATTTCCTGGTGAACCTAGATCTCTGGGCGATCAACCTTTGCGTGACAGACTATTTAACAACAAAAAGTATCATATTGAATTCTTCCAGCAATATGGATTTCTTAAATGATAGCAGTGTGTACCCTTAATCATTGATGACAGTCCAATTAGGGCGAGTGGAAACCAAAATCGTCAAGTCCAGATAAATATGCTGAGGCCGGAGGATGAATTTCATTATTACCGTTGTCTTTAGGTGGCTAAAAGATTTGGACACCACAGGATTGGAGCATATGGTAAACAGAAATATTTGTTTGTTCCTCATTCCCATGCCATTTTCACACTTTTCTTGTGCTTTCGGATTTTTGTCCTATTTCATATGTGTTTGCTTACATGCCTTTCTTACTGAATTTTGATTCAGGATCCTCTATCCCATAGTGTCCTTTTGTGTGAGTAGTGTACTTCAATTTCAAACCCACGGACAGAGAGGATCTTTCGGCAATTAAGTATTTGTAATTCAGCTCCTGCTTTGATTTATGATGCTTTCATAGGAGTTTTTGATGCCTTATTTGCCTTTTGGCATTGATTTCTTGGCATGGGATCATTTATATTTAATACACTGTTCGCCTTGCTCCTTTCCATGGGTCCTTTTCTATTTCTCCTTAGGACATTTTAAATGTGACGTGGATGGAGCCTCGACATAGTGCCCCAGACTCCTTGAATCTGGTTTATTTCACCTGGGTTAAGCAGGACTTCAATGCACATAGAGTTCTTCGAGAAAACTGCTATATTGGAAGAAATTCTTTTATATAAATTAGTAACACACAGTCTGTCACCAAAACGTTTATCAAACCCAAAAATTTCGGATGTATTCCATGCAACCGCAGGTTTGCTCCCTTTATTGAAATCAACGAAACAAGGTAAAACGAAATCAACAAAATCAAACTAGAAACATGACTCAAAAGACAGTCAGGCGAATTATTTATATACAAGACAGCGAAAATCAGACAGACTCAGGAAAAGTAAGGTTTGAGAACCAAACTATTTATTGGTAGGTTCTCCTCCCACCCCTGCAGATCTTGCAACTTGTAAGTAGAAGGATCAAGCTTGGATGCAATCTAAAAAGGGCCTACCCACAACTGCTAGAACTTGGTATGGTTTCCTTTCTCATCATGGGGATGGTCCCATTTGAGAACTAAATCTCCTACTTCAAAGTCTCTTGTCCCAGCTTTGTGCTTGTCAAACCATCTCTTAACCGACTCTTGCTGCTGCTTAAAGCGTTCTTTGTCTTTAGATCTAGCCTCCTCTGCTTTCAGGAGATTATGTGATCTTATTTGTAAAACTTCATCATCTGATCCCCTATATTCTTGAGCTAGTATGGAAGATGGTAGCATGATATTGGGAGGGAGGATGGCTTCTTTACCGTAGACAAGGGTATAGGGTGACACTCCTATAGCAGACTTGGGGGTGACTCTGTCAGCCCATAGGGCGTTGGGTAAGGCTGAGTGCCAACTCCTCTGGTTTTCTATTACAGTCTTCTTCAAAATTCTAATCAGGTTTTTATTAGAGGATTCGGCGAGGCCATTTCCTTGTGGATAATAGTTAGCACAATAATGCAATTTTATTCCTTTATCATGAGAAAATGCAGTCAATTTGATCGATGAAAAGTATTTAGCATTATCAAAGACTAACGAAATTGGAACTCCAAACCTGGTCATGATATGATCTTGTAGGAAGCTGATGACTTCGTCTTCATTTATCTTGCGCAGTGGGATGGCTTCGACCCAGCGAGTGAAATAATCAGTCGCAGTAAGAATGTACTTGTGTTGTAGGGACGAATTTGGCTTTATTTATCCGATAATGTCTAGCCCCCATTGCTCAAATGGTTATGTGATCATCACAACCTTTAGGGGTGCTGCTGCTTTAGGTTGTATTCCACCACACCTTTGGCAAATATCACACTTACTGACGTGTGCATGTGCATCCTTGAAGAGTGTAGGCTAGTAATAACCAGCTCTTAGGACCTTGTGGGCTGTAGTGTCCCCTGAATAATGTCCCCCAGCTGGACCATCGTGCAATTCAAACATTACTTTCTTGGCATCTTCTTTTTCTAAGCATCTCAGAAGGACTCCATCATAGTTTTTCCTGAATAATATTCCTTCAACAAGTTGATAGGAGGCTGATTTAAAACGTAACGCTCTTCTTTGCTTGGAATTCCAATGTTCTGGCAGCAGCCCTGACTGTAACTAGTGTACAAGGTCTCTATACCAAGACTCGGGAGCTGTAAACAAAGGGCATGCGTCCATTACATGTAATTCGACATCATCTTCCCAGGATTGTTCTTCATTGTTCCCACTTTTAGTCATTAATTTGCATAACCCTTGACCTTTGACTATAGAGGCTGGCTTGAATTCAAGGTCGTACTCTTGAAGGGCTGTTACCTAGTTGCCCCTCCTCTCTCCTAACTATTTCTGTATGAGAAGGGATCTTACAGCTGGGTAGGGGACTATCACCTTGGTTCGATTCTTTAGTATATAAGGCCTGAATTGCTTCACTACCTTAAACACTGCATAAGCTTGCTTATCAATAGCCGGGTAATTTAACTTATCCCCCTGTAGACCAATACTCATAAAGGCGATTAGGAATTCATCCCCCCCATCTTCCTTTTGCGTGAGTACAGCTGCCAGCGAATCATCGGATGCGAATGTATACATAGTAAAGTCTTTATCAAAGTCGGGGTTTTTCAAGGAGGGAGCGTGTGAAACAACAATTTTAATCTTGTTGACAGCGTCCTTCTCAATATCAGTCCACTTGAATTGTGCATTTTGTTTGACCATCTGCTGGAGTGGTTTGACAGTCTGAGCTAAATCAGGCACAAACCTTCATACAAAATTTATGGTTCCCATAAACGATTGCATTCCCTTTTTATTATGGGGCATGGGAATTTGTTCAATGGCCTCAATTCTTTCTGGGTCTATAGATATACCTTTATTTGAAACTATGTGCCCCAGTAACTTTCCCTCAATGACGGTGAACACACACTTCTTAGGATTAAGGGAGATGCCATATTTTCGACAGCGTTCAAAAATTTGCTTTAGGTGAAAAGCGTGCTCTCCTCTTTTCTTCAAGAATATTGTAATCTCATCAAGGTACACCACAGCTCTTTGTCCAATTAGTCCATGGAAAGATATGTCCATATCTCTCTGAAATGTTGCTCCCGCATTAATCAGTCGAAAGGGCATCCTTCTATAGGAAAAAGTTCCACACTTTGTCCTGAACGTTGTTTTTAATCTGTCTTCTTCGGCTACCAACACTTGATTGTAGCTAGAGAACCCGTCTAATAATGAAAACAGTTCAGAACCTGAAACCATTTGTAGCAGCTGCTCCATGGGTGGCACAGGATAGTTATCTTTATCCGATGCGCAGTTTAAGTTCCTGAAATTCACACACAGTCTGATTTCTCCGGACTTCTTTCTGACCGGTACCATATTTGATACCCACTCAGAGTGTCTGAGTTTAAAAATGATTTTGGCATCCAACAATTTCTTTACCTCACTCTAAATCAGTGGTTCCAGTTTTGGATGCATTTTCCTAAAGGGATGCTGATATGGCTTGACTCCCACCTTGATGGGAACAACGTGTTTGATGATGTTGGTATCGTTTGTCTTTAACTCTTGGTACGTCTAGGCAAAGAAATCTTTGTATTGTTTAAATAGGCTGATGAACTTGTCTCTCTTTGTCGGCAAACATCATTTACCGAGATTCATGAACTTAGGTGCCGTTTCAGTACCCAAATTTATCAGCTCGAACTGTAGAGTTGAGCTGTGCGTCTTCACGTTGGCGGGTCTCCTAAACTTTTCATTCAAGTCGAACATATTTTCTAACGTTCGGACCCCTTTAGGGATGAAATTATCAAATTTCATCCCGGCCTGGTGTTCTTCATCATCAATAATCTCTCCTTTGAATACCTCGTCATTTGTTAAGCATTCTATAATTTGTTGGTCATCATAAAAAACACACATGTTGGTAATCATATCAGGTACTGAAGGCCTGAAAAGCAATTCAACAGTACATCAATTATTTGAGGGTACAAGCCTAGCGGTCGAAGTAGATAATAAGTCAGTTGCTGCGTTTTTAATTCTTGGGATTGAAATAATGTTGAATGCATTAAAACATTTTAGAAGGTCCCATACCTCATTCTGGTAATATTTTAAGTGAGGAGAAACGCAGTGGATTTGATTCCGGATTTGTTTCACAACAATTTCAGAATCCCCAAAAACTTTTAAATTACTTACCTTAAAGTCAATTGCTTTCTTGAGTCCCTACACCAGTGCTTCATACTCAGCTCTATTATTAGTACATTCAAACTCTAATCTACATGAAAGGAAATGTTTATTCTTCTGTGGGTCAATTAGGACACAGCCGGCCCCTGACCCTTCTAATGTCTTAGAGCCATCGAAAAATAAAGTGGAAAAATCATTAACTACTGAAAATGAATCTACTCCTACTGCTAAGTCTACTATTTTACAATCAATCTCGCCAGCCTGCGAGAATCGAAGGAGATCAGGCTGTGTATCAGATGGGTTGCTGGCTTCTTTCGCTTGATAATTCCCTGGTTCCAACTCAAGAAAATAATTTCCCAATACAGAATCCACATGTATATTATTCTCATTCAGTTGGGTAACATTGTACTCATGTGGGGTTCTCTTAGAATCTTGATCTGGTTTGGAATCCCCTTGTACCGCAACCACAGGTGCGACCAATCTGAAGCGAAATATCCATTTAATTTGGCTGACCACTCCTTACTCAGGACCAGACCGTAAGCATCTGGTATATCAACTACTATGATGTTAATAACTTGGCATACTTTGTCATTGGAAGCCAGACGGATTAGGACGTCTTTCATCTCACCAATTACTTTAACGTTTGTCCTATCCAACTTAACCACCTTCCACGTGGTTGGCTTTGGCTGCCCATTTATCTTCTTACATACTGATATGGGCATGACATTAATGGACACCCCCGAATCTACCAGAAAATTGTGCACGTTATGATTAAAAATTTCAAACGTTAGGAGGAAAGGTAAATGTTTAGCTTTAGACTCACCTCCAATGTTGGTTTCTCCAATTTCTTCTTCGTCCTGAGGTTGATTGTCAGTGGACAGCTTGTCATCTAATGCTTCAAGCACTTTCAACAATCTCTCTTTTTGATGCGGCACTTTGCACATTTTGAATAATGGAACATTTGCTTTCACCTTTTTTAAGTCCTCCACAATGTCATAATTCATCGGCTGTCCAATTGGATGTGGTTTGTCAGAATTTCCGTCACTTGGCTTGGCTGTTGTATCATCCTATCTAGGACTTTGGCTGGTAATCGTGAATTCTAGAATCTTATCAGCCAAAGCTTTATTTTGAAACTTCTTCCTAACATTTCTCTACAGCCTTCTGATCTTTGGAAGAATAAGACTGTCGTCCTTAACCGTTCCTTGGCTTCTTGTGGCCACGTTAGTCTCCATAATGCCATGGTATCTCTAAGTGTTTCCTTCTTCAGCATCAAATAATGAGACCGAATTCCATAATGCCAAGGTCTCCTTTTCTTGATCTTCATTAGACGTAGAGGTAGAATTTTCTTTTCTTTCTTCATCTCCCTCTTCTGTTAACCTAGAATCCAGCAGTTGATTCATCACTAGCGTCATAGAGTTTATCCATTGTGGACAATTCTTTTCAGAGTGCGGCTATTGGTGGAAAGTGCAGAAATTATCCATGCCGACCTCTGTTAGATTCATGGACGCAACATTCTGAGGAGGAGGATTAGAATGATCCTTATCTTCTCTTTTTTTATAATACGGCTTATAAAACCTTTGTGCCTCCTTTTCTTTTTCCATATCTATGATCTTGTTGGAAAGCTTCTGCATCATCTTAGCCATATTTTCCAGATCTTGTGACTTTTCTTCCTTTGGCTTAGCGAACAATAAGGCTTTTCTCCCCACGCCTTTCTCTCCTGTTTTTTTGGGTAATCTTCAATACTTTCTCTTTCTACTTCCACCACTTCTGCCTCTTCATAGGTCGCTGTCAAAGTAGGCTTGGCCCTACCTTTGGAAAACATGGCCAAATCCGGACCCAAAGCTGATGTATAGTACTCAATCAGTACTTTGTTTGAAGGCTTATCTGTTTTAGAGAAGTTCTTAAGATATGCTCCAAACCTTTGTGTGAAACTGTGCACTTTTTCCTTTTTCTCTTTCTTCAATGCACACAGTCCTTTCATAAGGGAAGCATGAGTCTTTTGGGTCGCATACTTACTTCTAAAAATCCTCTCAAAGGTGTTCTAGTATGGAATCGAGTTAGCAGGAAACCCAAAATACCATGAAGCTGCAGCTCCTTTAAGTGTATGCAGGAAAAGTCGACATACTACATCTTCATGCTCCCCATCCCTTAAACCCTCTACTACCAAGTAGAAACTCTGCAGATGATCATCCACTAGAATCTTCTCATTGGGGTCAAATTTAGGGAGCAATTTTTCAAAGGATTGGGGTAAGTCATGTAATGGAGGTGTCATATTTAGTGGTGATCTCGCTCTCCATACAGGTGGTGGATTTGGTGGGTTGGGGGGTTGTTTTGCATTTATGCCAGCCATGAGTTGGGGTGGAGAGTGAGGGGGTGAACGAACAGGAGTTTGAGCAGGATAACTGTAAGGGGTACTTGGGCCTTCTTGGTTCAAAGGTAATTCAACCTCTTGCAGAGAAGTCTCTACAAGTTCTTCCCAGTCTCCAACCAACACTGAATCCTCTGCTATAGGATTGTCTTTCTTCTTGTATTCTCTTCTAGGTAAGTCAGGGATAATTGGCAACCCTCCAAGCTTCTTTACATATGCTCGGGTGTGCCTTCTTAGTTCGTTAACCACTTCGTTACCAACAGTGTATAGATGTTCTCTGTTCTCTTCTGGGGTTGGATTATGGAACCCACTTCTTTCGAAACTGTCACCTGTGGAAAATTCTCGGGAAAACGGGTTTCCTCGGACAGCCATGCACTGGCGGCCCCCCTTCTAGCTCCAAAACTGTTGGGGCCTAGAAATTCGTAGGCGACAACAGTAAGGGATTCTCCCCAATCAACGTTCCCAACTAGCCCGTTGACCATTTGGTATAGGGAATCCGTCTGGTTTGCGGTCCGGCTACCGTAGGTCAAGTAACAAACAAAGGGTTTACCGGTTGCGGCCCGGTCCACCGAGTTTTTTGCATTTTGACTTAAATTATTAAATGCAGGTGCCTAACTAAATTCAAGGTGATCAGAATGCAATGAGTTGTCACAACGTGATGCGCAGGTTCTTACCTCTCGTCTTAGACTCACACGCAGCCAAATCACATACAATAAGAAAAACTTAACTATCTAATCTATCCCTAGGGAGAAAGGTTATCATTCGTTAGTGAGTAATATATTTAGTATATGCATTATGAACAGTTACAGACAGCTGATACTTCATTCAAAACACATGAACAATTACAGATATTTAAACAACCAGATAGCTGATTATTTTTACGAACAACAATTATTACTCACAGTGGAAGAAATCCTGAAGATTCTGAAGAACATTTAACAAGAACATACGTTTAGGAAATTAAACATTCTCACAGTAAATGAATCATCGCTGAAAATGAAATAGTTCCTCTTCAACATTATTCATTGAGTCGCATTGATACATTCCACATTTCACTCTCTCCAGCAGGCAAAATTGCAGTTTTCCTTTGCAAAACGAAATAGTTCCTCTTACAAGTAAACATTACAAAATTTTCCAGGGAAAAAGCCTATTCTTAGTTCCACTTTCCTATATTTAAACTACCATTACAGAGCGTTTCGTTTTCCCCCCAGATGCCTGGTCTTACAGTTTCTCAAACGCTTCACATTCCCACATCTTGTCTGTATGCAATCATGAGCCACTTTGTAACTGATTAGTTTTGGGTTCGCGCCTTTACGGTTCTGGATTTCGTCCTCCACTCCCCTGGTTTCAGTCACATTTCCACCAAACGGGTCCGTTTTTCTCTGCACCTCGGTAGATTGACCGCTTTCTTCAAAACCGTCTACCATCAATCGACAACCATCATTCAAAAACAACCAATATTAACAATTAAAAATGATTATTCCACAAGGAAATGGCAGGCGCACCACCTGCGGGTTTGACAAACCTAGCCTACGATGGTTAACAGGGCACTCACTGGTGGGAGAACTTAAAATCGGCAATCGAAAAGAAATAATATCGGAGGCCACAAGGTTTTCCCAGCCACAACGCCGGGCGAAGCATAGGTCGTGAACGAGCGAAACGCGGGCAAGAAGGGCTATGAGTCGAAAGTCGAACAGTTTTTAGTTTTGGGGGTGGAAACACTTTTCCTGTCGCAACAGCGGAAAGGTAGAGGCTTCAGGCACGCGATGAAAAGAGAGAAAAGTAAATAAAAAATCGGACGACTTTGACATCGGACGAATAAATGATTTCGGAGCCACAACGGCGGAGGGGCTGAGACTTCACAGCTGCCGATCTAACATAAAATTTACGCCCGATCACAGAAAAACCAAGTGTTGAAGAGCTCAACGTAGCAACGACCAGACTAAAATATCTCAGAGACAACGGTTTACTTAAAATGCAACTGATCTAACTAAACTCTGGCTATCAAAACCACATTCAACTTTTTGTTGATGTAATCGGAGAAACCACAGTATCCAAATGACCAAGTCGACGTTTCGAATCCATATCAGGATCCATCATCAGGACAAGTCGAATGTGGAGAGAGTGAGAACCCAAGTTAAATACTGGAACCAGTAGGTCGGCTGCGAGGAGTAGGGTTTGCTAAGTCGAACAATATTTTTAATTTAAATTGGTTTCAAAGTGCGCAGAAAATTTAACCCAACCCTAAATCTGGGGAAAAATGTTTATATTATTCAAATTTTTAAATTTTTATTATTAAATTTTTACAAAACTGAATTAAGACAAATGAAAAGATTTATGTTTAAGGAAAGCTGATTTTAAATTATTAATAACCCTAAAGTTATTGAATTGATTTTTAAAACCCACCCAATGCCCCAAAAATTTTCAAAACCTTAAAAAATAAATTTATTATCAATAATAACAATTTTAAAAGCTTTAATATTAAACCTAAAAACTTGGAATTTATAAATTTATTGTTATAAATAACAAATTAAAAACCCTAAAGTTATGAATTTTGTTATTATTAATGAGATATAATATTAATTATAATTAGATTTATAAATTTAAGGACCTTAAAGTTTTTAAATTAAGTATTATTAATAACAACAACAAAAAACCTACATAATAAATTAGAAAACCTAAAGTTATTGAATATATTATCATTAATAATCATTTTTTAAACACTATAATAATAAAGGTTGAAAAGTTAAAGTTAAGGATAATAATGTTTATATTTTTAATTTTACAAGGTTGATTTTAATTATTAATAACCTAAAGTTTTTTAATTTGATTTTTTAGAAACCCACCCAACGCCCCAAAAATTCCAAAACCCTAAAAATATAACTTTATTATCCTTAAGAACAATTTAAAGGGCTTTTAATATTAAAACCAAAAACTTAAAGTTTTTAAATTTATTGTTATTAATAACAAATTAAACACCTAAAGTTATTAAAATTGTTATTATTAATGAATTTTAATAATAATTATAATTAGATTTCAATGAGAGTAACTTAATTTTAGGAATTTAAAGGTTGAAATCAAGGGTTGATTTCAAATTCGTTTAAAATCCTAAAGAATTGAAGGGAATTATAAGGTTAAAAGGTTGATTTTATATTAAAAACCTAAAGTTATTAAATTGCATCAAGATTGATCTTTCAATTTTAACATTAATTTTTTTAGGGTATTTTAAAATAAGGTTTTATTTAGAGACATGGAAGGAGGACTAAGGGGGGGAAGGGCTTGAAAGGGGCAGAAAGCACATGGTTAAGGGACAGAGTGGCCTTTCCGATTGAGAATAGCTGGAAGCCAACTAGTGCTCACCTCGAGGCCACCATCCCTGTTTAGGTTGTGTGGGAGTTTGGTAATCTCTAAGGCCTCTCTAAATTTTCTTTTAAAATAGTGGTCTTCTTTCGCGAGGATGATGGTGTCTTCTAGGCAGATGTGATGGTTGGTTTTGGCTACATGTTCCACCAGGGCCGAGGAACGGATAAGTTCTTTTCTAATGTCTGCCCCATGTTCTTTTAGCCGCGTGTGGAAAGAGCGTCCCGTCTCACCTATATAGCTAATCTTGCACGAGCAAGGGATCTTATAAACCCCTCTGCACTGTGTATGATCAAATGGATCTTTAACGGATCTCATTCTTTTCTTAATGGTCTCTAGGGGTTTGAACGAAGTTGTGATGTTGTTCTTGTTGAGGATTCTAGCGATCTTATCAGTCACCCCTTGTATATACGGTAAGTAAGCATGGCGATCTATAATAAAATCTTAACACATACATGCTCTGGATAGACAGGCTGTGAATCGATCATTAGAATCGACCAAAGCTATGGCTAGACCAGACCTTCATGGATCACATGAAATCAAAAAACTCTAAGCGATAAGGAGGGCCCCAAAAATTTAAGAAATTAGGGGGAGAAAAGTTGCAGCTGCAACAGATCTACAATGAAAATGTTTTTCTTTTATGAAAAAATTGTCCTTCGTTGTTCAATTGGGTCTATAATTGAAGGTTATTCCACACTGGTTGAATTGTCTTCCTATAAAGAATGACCGAGATGAAGAAACGTTTTTACATTACCTACTATGCTAAATGGTAGAGAGGTATGCCTAGAAAATGTAGTAGTTAACTTCATGTTGGTTCTGTTGGTTTTAGTTTTGATGTGAGTGTATTTTGTTTTATTTGAGATAACCCTATTTTTCATGTGTTAACTGCTTCCTGATTGTAGGTATGATCCTTTTCCATATATTAAATGAAATTCAAATGGATATAAGAAAGAAGGATTCTATGATGCATTCTGTAGTTATTGTTTTTGTTCAACTTATGAGAAAGGTTTATAAATATGTTAATCCCTATGATGGATTTATTATTGGGAGAATAAGATCCTCAACTTTTCATCTTATATCAATCATGTTATATGTTTTTTAAGATTTTTAGCATCCTAGATATCAATAGTATGTTGTTGTTTATTTTATTATTGATCCCTACAATTGATGTATGAAGTATATTAATAAGCTTGGTACTTCTTCCATTATTGTAGAGACTTTAAGGGTGCTAGCTCAATGTAAGAGCACCTACCTTAGATGAAAGATATTGGTGGTTCGACTCCTCCATACCCTATCTACAAAAATCCATGAATATTTGCATATAACATGACTAAATTAGTGACGAAAAAAAGATAGATAAGTGACAAACAAATGGGAGATAAGTGACCAAAGAAATGACCAAAATTTGCATATAAATGACTTATTGGAGTATTGGTACAACCGCATGGTAAAACTGTTGCAGCTCTGGGAATATAAAAAATGTGGACTAATCGCCACTCCTAATTATAGGGCCTTTTGCTTGGATTCAAATGTTCATCAACATATGAAGGTTTTGGTGTAATGACAAACCTTACATGGTATCAGACAATAGGTCTCAGGTTCAATTCCCCTGAGGTACGTGTAGGGGGGGTGTTGGAGTATCAGTACAACCACATGGTAAAACTGTCTCACCTCTGGGAATATAAAAATGTGGACTAAGCATCACTCCTGATGATAGGGCCTTATGCTTAGCTTGAAATTTTCGTCAATATCTACAGGTTTTGGTGTAACGAAAAACCTTACATGACAAAATGAAAATTTCGGTGGCTAATATTCAGTCCCTTATCACCAAACATATGACCATATTAATGACCAAACATATGACCAGATTAAAAAGAAAATATGCAACAAAATTAATGACCAACTGACAAGGTATAAATGAACAAACTATATATGACCACATTTTTGGTCACATGAAAAGAGAACGAAAAATAGCCACCAACAATTTTGAAATCAAAAGTGGTCATTTATAGGCGTATTTTGGTTATTTTTTATCACTTATCTGTCATTGTGTACTAGTGGAAATAGTTTTGAAACATCGTTGAAACGCCACATTTTCTCACAAAGTACAAAGTGGATTTTGTTGAAATTTTGTAGGCATATTTATACTAATCCCATGCTTCACCATACCAAAAAACACATCAACCCACCTTACCAATTTGAATATATAATAAAATTAGTCAATGTAGGTCTATATCAACAGATTTTGCAGGTGTATTAGTAGTTGTTTCAACAACCTTCCTAAACCTATTTCTCACAAACTACAAACTGGGCTTGGCTGAAATTTCTCAAGCAAGTTTCTATTATCCTAATGCATCTCCATACAAAAAAATAAAAGAAACCCACATCATATATATCGAGAAAAATGCAAAATGGTTGTAGTTGATGATGTCCGTTTTCTTAAAAATTGTGAATTGGAATTAGTTGAAACTTTTTGAGTTCGTTATTCTTGATGTAATTCTTCTCCCCTCGCAATTTCATAAATAACCAGTTTACCATTTACAATATATCCTTAAATCAATTTCTACATGTTTGTATTAGAAAATGTGAATAAATAGGAAAAAGAATGAAATGATATGTAAATACCATGGAGTGCACAACAATTCATCTCCCCCAAACTGAAGAATTTTACTTTCCCTCGGGTAAAAGAAGAGATAATATAGTTATTTCATGGAGGCTTCCTCAAAATTGTTACTAGTGATGAATTCACAATATGTAAAGCTATCCAGAAATGTTGTAGATGCGTATTTTTATTCGCTGGAATGTTAATATCATTTTCATATTTGAGAATAAATCCATGAACTATGAGTGTGCCAACCCATCAAATTCCTTTATCATATGTATAAAATGGGTGGACAATCCATACACCATATAAAATGTGGCTCTTAAATATTAGTTGACTTTTGAAGATGTGAACAATCATATGTATCAGTGAACCAAGAAAACAAATAAAAGAAATCGTACCTTTGTTTTCCACCTTTCTTATATGATAGCATATTCTTGTGAAGAAATGGATTCTACATAAACTTTTTCTATTGTAGGTTCTTTTGGAGCCTATTCCTATATTTTAGTAGTGGCCTTGTCTTGTGCATGTGTATCAAATTCTCTCCTTACTGTTGGTTCTTGTGTGGCAGCAACATAGGTTCCTCTCCCCATATCTTCTTTAGATTATCCATATCTTTTTTCTTACTACTGGTTCTTGTGTAGAAGTGGTACGGTTTCTTTGAAATATTTTTTTCTTTCCTCTCTTGTTGTTGGTTCTTGTGTGCCAACAACAAATTCCTTTATACCAATGGTTTTCTAAGCTTATCCATGTGCATAAATTGTTTCTTTTATTTTCTTAGTGTTGGTTCTTGTGTTGCAACAGTAATAATTCCTATTGTTTGTTATTGTGTGACAACAAAAAGGTATCCTTTGATTCTTTTCATGCTTGGAAAACTCGGTAGGTGTGGGGATGGACTTTTGTATGGAAGTTGAGAAAAGGATTTCATGGTTCAAAGGAAGAGATGAAAGGTTTAGATTCAATGGATGGTGTAATAGTGATTATGGATGATGGTGTTCCCCCCCAAAATGAATACTTTTTGTACACTTGGAAAGTAAGGAAGAAATATGGAAAAAGGCTCAAGTGATTTTCCAAATACAAATCCATATCATTTAGATAAATGCAATTAAATAAAGGAAAAACAAGCATACCTGTACCTACCTATGAATTCCTTGATATATGTACTAGCATTCGAAAGGTAAGAGATCTAATATGTCTATACTGATGGAAAGATTTGGAAGATGGAGCAGTGTGGATTTTGGATGTGTAGCATAACGTAGATCTAGAATATTATGTAGAAATGAATCTGAAACCTTATTCAAATAGGAACTTGGAAATCTTTGTTCGGAGAAAAACCTGGATGGAATTACTTATTTATGATTTTATTTGCAAACATTGTCTTACAACAAGTTGGTTTTCAAAAAATATTTTTCCGACTGCATCGAGAGGGTTTTAATAGTCATAATTTTATTATTCTCAAGGAATACCCACCAGCAAGTTGGTTTTCAAGTATTCAAAGGCATGATGGTGCGTGAGACTGGTTTTCACCATCAACTTTTATTTGGAACTGGGGTAGGAAAATGGGGAAACTTGGCATTGTAAGTGAGCCAAGATATCTTTATGGTGTGGGATAAGGGTGTATGGACAAAAAGTGCATGGAAGTGGAGGAGTAGAGTTTGAAATTGATCTAAATGTAGTGGTTATATGAATGATATTCTAGTGAAATTCATTGGATTTTAGAGATACCCACATAAGCAAATGATATTTTCAGCATGCCTATTATTAAAATGGGAAAAATGAAATACATATGCATACCATAGTGTTGGTGAATGATAATAATAATCATAAGGTATTCTTGAATGATATGGTAGCAGTGGGATGGTGATGTGACAATGGGACTTGACTTCAGAAACATTGGTATTCACAAGTGGTACACATCGATTCTTCATTTGTTATGTCCTTAATCCAAGAAAATGTTTTCTTATGGGTAGGAAACAACTCGAAGATATTGAATCTTGAATATATGGAGGGTTTTCCCATATGGAATGAAATTTAGTATTCAATAATCACTTTTCCATGTATTGGCCTTCTTCAATCATTCGAGGACCTGCGAGAAAACCTAGCATTTACCTGCAATAAAACATGAGATCATGGAATAAGAGAGGTGCACAACCTCTCTTCATCCATAACTTATGAAAAAAATAACATGTATTACTTATAAAAAAATATACAAGGAAAACAAATGAAAATTAATTAATTTTGTACCTATCAAGGAGTGGCGTTTGCCTTGGACTACCTGGCAGCATTTCATTAATAATTTTTTCGTTCCTTATCTGAATTGATTTATTCCAAATCCAAATGAAAGTTTAATAAGAGGGTTACTTCCATTATATATATGATTTATAAATTCCATGATATGATATGTCATATATTTTGAGTAACATCCTTCATCCTAGTATTGCTTATGAGTTCTAGCCTATACCAATCATTACTATTTTGAGTAAAACTCTTTCGTTTAAGAACATATTGAATTTATTCCAAGTGGAGGTGAAAGTAGATCATATAGGTATATCAAATAGAATCACATTTTGAATACAAAAATAATTAATGGGACAAATATGGTAATGAATAGACGAGAAATGAGAGTTTTCATAGTGCAGATTTATGACAATTAGTTAGTATTTTTGGCATAGATCCTTTATACAATATTAAAATTGAATGATTAAAATAGTGTTGAAAACTAGATTCATAGTATAAAACCCCATAGAAAGAAGATTTTAAAATTAATACATTAGGTCTCCCAAAATGTGACTGTCACAACTCTATTTTTGAGTTTCTTACTCTACCCATGGTCAACATTTTGATCATATCTTTTTCATTTGAAAACAAAATTGAAAAAATAAAATTGTATTAGAAACTAGAATTAAAGGGATACTTTGTATAGGAATTTTTTAAAACTAATCCCATATGGTCCCTAAAAATAGTATTGTTCTGATTGTGTTTTAGTGAATCCCAATAAGCTAGAAATGCCAGAAAATTCAATAAATAAAATATGGCTCCCAAAAAGTGACCCATAAGTGTGAATTCTTGTAATCATATAAATTCACTAGAATACATCCCTTTTCAAAAAAATTCAAGCATTGAGTACTTAGATTGACTTGCGTAGATTTTGTTGGAGCTGCTGCAACTCCTAAAACTGATATGCTTTTTAAAATAAAGTATGTGTAGAAACAACCACATACCATGATGATTACATCAGTATCAATATTGAAGGTTTCTATACTCGTTTGGATCCTCCTCCAATGAATTCTTCATTCACTAGTGCATCCTTCCTCTTACCAATTTCTTGCAAAAGAGAGATTAATAATACAGCTGGCTCTTACTGCACCATTGAGGAGAATGATGCACCAAAAATGAAATGAAAATTAAATGTAAGGAAATAAAAACATCACTTAAATAAAATACAATAAACTGAAAAGTAATTAAACAATCTACATTCCCGAACCCTTATGAGGTTGATCCAGTTGCAGTTTGTCGAACGATGTGTATCTCTTCACTACATCTTACCACCATGACACCTAATGATAATAAATACATCTACCATGAAATTAAACTAAAAGTAATGCTAGTTTGTACTTTTTCACCTTCGATGACCTCCTTGACAGTGACGCCAAAGTGTTGGGAGAATTAATTTCTTACTAAAGCAATCAATTCACAACATAAATTATCAATTCAGGGTAATGTCTGTTATTTCAAGGTCATCATGCAAAATATATGCAAGCTACAATTTAATCACTATCATTGGTCATCTAATATGCATTGCAACAAAGTAAATCACACAACATAAAAGTAAATACAAAAAATTAAATACAAAAACTAATTCACACTCGATGGAAAAATAAATTCACACCCACTCTTTCATAATTGAAACACACTCACACTTGCAAAAAAGTAAATCACACTCACACTATGGTTTCAATAATGCTAATGGACGAATCTAACACACTTGCATAAATAAATAAAATTGAATTAAAATTACGTCTACAGAAATAAACGAATCAAAGTGAAATGCATCCTATGCTAAGAAATAAAAAGACATTAGTCTAATTACAAATTAGAGAAACTAAAAATAGCAATCTACTTTAACAAAAGAGAAAAAATTAAAGACTACAATCTAAATCACAAAAGTGATTGAAGGAAATATAATTCTTATTCCAACACAAATTGAACTTGTTTCTCTAAGAGTCGTCCTCTTGGAATGGAGAATGAACTCTTATTTATACATGGATTTTCCATAATAAGTAATAAATGAAGATCCAATCCATCCTCATTAAGATCCCAAATACCTCACAAAATTACTAATAATTTGGATCTCAGAATAAACTCAAACCTAATCCCAAATCCTTTGCTAACCTACATGTTATTTAGGATGTCTTTGAAGTCAAATTCGAATTTAGAGATGTGATTCATCATAACATGTCCAAAACTCATCCCATGTAACTCCAAATCAAATTTTATTTGTCAGGTGCATCATATATTACATGGAGTTCTTCAAATCATTGTAAATAAACCAAATATGCACTCTCATCCACCACCAACCCGTCCCTTTCATCTTCACGTAATTTAACATAATAATTTGAGACATATATGGATGATAGAAATAATGCATTTATAAAAATCCATTACCCCTAATGAATATGTTTATCCAAGGTAGCTTCATGGTGTAGAAGTAACAATAACAACACCGGTAACAATAGTAGTAATGACTTAATAATATATCATATTAAAAATACCACGTATGCACTTTTGTTGATATTCAACCATATGAGTTGTGGAAAATATCCTTGGGTAACAACAACTAGCGTGGAGTTGGTTTTGCAAAAATCATCAAACTCATCCAAGCTTCAAAGATAAGTGCAAAATATGTAAATTTTCCAATGTTTAATCGTAATTCACATGAAATACCAATGAAATGAAAATGGAAACCACGTTAGGTATAAACCCCACAATTAAGCATAAAAATGGATTAATAAAGAATGAATATAAGGTCATGGGAATGCAAGAATGGATTAAAAGCAGGGAAAATGTAGTGTATTATTGGGACATTTCCACGGCCCAACAAAATCCAGTCTTTCTTTTGAACCATGGTTGTACATGATTCTCATGTTACTAGCTCTAGAAAAATGTGACATGATATATCATTTTTGCAAAGAATGTTTACTAGAATGTGAGTGAGGAGAATGTTCATGTTGCAGTACAGACAAAAATCATCCTACAAAGGTTTTGTTTTAATGTAAATGTATCACAAGGAATGTTAAAATCTCTGAGCGTCTCAAAGTTGTAACAAGAAGCAATATTTTTGTTATTGTAAATGCATATATGTTTGTTGCATAAAAGGAAACAAACAATTGAATTTGACCTTTAAATTGCATATGTTGTAGCAATACTACAAATGCTCATTCAATTTTCATTGGATTTTGTTTGTTTATTGTTTCTAGGAATAGATTATTCAGGATGGTGTTTCTCAAACCATAGCAAATTGCTTGGAGATAGATGTTGTTCCAATGATGTTGCAATGCACAATACCTTTTCCAAAAGAATTATGCTCCAAATATTTTGTTTTGTTATTGAGAATTATCTTTGACATGCACTATTTGATGAACTTTTATATGTATTTGCTATAGCAATATTGCAAATACTCATCCAATTTGCAAATGACAATTTTTTTCTTTTGGTTTATTTTATTGATTCTACAAAGAGTTCCTTTGTAATGTTTTTGGTGAAACTCTAGAAAGTAACTTCCATCTAATTGTTATTGCAACTATGTTCAACAAAAGAATGATTTTAATTCCTTCACTTTGTCACAAAGATTGATGATGATTACTATGCTACATGGTTAACGATGTGCATTGAGTAATATGCAATTGTATATGGTGTATTTAATTACTGAAACTTAAGATATTGGGAAAAATATAGCCTCAACATTTCCTATTCTACTAAATAAATGTTTTCTAGTTGAGGTAGTCAATTGGCATGAATGACTAGTTTCATGTTGGGTTCTCACAGTATGTAATAGAAATGTATATTTTTTAAACAAGAAGCTTTAGTTTTGATACTCTAAATTAATCAACATAAAGAGATTTTTTAATCAATACATGTTATTTTTTATCAACTTTATTGTTACTGTTGATCCCCACATTATTATTAGGAAATACACCTTTATAGAGTCAATACCATGGAGGTATTGAAGGAATGTATATACCTTAATTCGATTGCGAGTTGTAGTTTAATGAAAAAAATCATAATTGGCTTCCAAATTCCTTCTACTGTTAATAATAGTCCCTCTTGCACCCTCCACTCTTTCTTCAACTACTAAAACTTAAACATTATGTACTAAACAAATCCATGCTAACCCGAGTTGTATGAGCAATTGAAGAGGTTTCTGACCTGCACCAAAAAATGAAAATACAAAAATTGTTGCTATGAAACTCTCTGCATAATTGTACAACCTGATGTGTGACACCATATGGAGTAACAAGAACATGACAATGGATGTACTGAAGAAATGCATAGACCTCAACTTGATTGTTGGTTGTAGTCTCATGACACTTAGCATAGCTCATCACATACAAATACCTACATAAGAGAAACATTTGCTAGTTATAGTGTATGTTTCTAGTTCATAATACCTTTATGTGCATATTATTAAATTCCAAAAGTAGTTATTATATAATAATATTTTAAATAATTAATAAATGATAAATTAAGGTTATTTACATTAATTTTTTTGGAGATGTGATAATAGAGCTAAGCATAGTTTAAATTAATCCTTTTCTAGTATATATGATGTGCTAATAATATTCAATTTACTTCGTTTTATTTAAAATTTTGTGTGTTAAAAATAAATAAATAAAAGCATTTAAAAATGATCATAGGCTCAAGCGCATGGTATTGTTTAATGCTAAATTAAGAAAATGGTAACCATTGTCTCACAACATCCCTCCAAATGCATTGAAGTTCATGTAAAGTTATGAATTTCATAATGATTTATGGCTTAAGGTATAAGCAAGTGCAGTGATACGAGTTAACATAGTGTTTTTAATGCATCCCCTAGAGCAATGTAGAAGATGAAACAAATCTTGGTCTTGAACAAGATATAGTTCATGAGTTGGAGCATCGGAATTCCTATCAGAAAGATGTTTCCCATTCTCTGTATCCCCTTTTTTTTTCTTTTCACAAATCAACAACAACAAAAGAGGAATGCATACACCTCTTCTCATTCAGAAGAATATTATTGAACAATGCATCAATATGTAGTCATTACTTGACTACCATATTAATCTTGACACTCAAGGAAGGTAAAGAAACCAAAAGTGCACTACCTTTGGTCTTTTAATAATTACATTCAGTGATTCCATGAAGATGGGTAACACCTTTTGGCCAAATTTGGCGATGAAAACCTGATTTTTTACTCATGTGCTAGATAGAAGCCCTCAAAACGCATATATGACATGTGAATTTTGACTTGCAGTAAAAAAACAAATTGTAGAATATTATGTTGGCTTCATAGTGATATTTGTTTTAAAATATTCCGATGTCATTTAATGTGTGAATTTTTGCATTTAATGAACTATGTGACCTTAAAAATTTGAAGAAGCTAATAAGTGGCTCGTGTCCACGTAGAGTAATTCAATATTGCATTAATAATTTTAAAAATATATATATATGAGCATGACCTACATAAAATGCAGTGTGATGTGCATATTTTTTTGTTAATTTTTTTCGCATTATACAATTATTTATTATTTTTCGAAAGTGACCACATTCGATTTCAGCATCGTTTTAAACACATATTTTTCCACGTAAAGCAATTTTTTCTATTTTTTCAAAAATTGAAAAACCAAAGATACCCTTTTGAAGAGGACACGTCGATATGTCATGTGTGCATTTTTAAGAATTTTTTGGCTGTGTATTTTTTACTCTGCGGATTTTTCTTTGAGGTGCTTCGAAGTTGCAGTGTGGTTTTCTAAGTATAAGTTTTAGAAGTAATTAAAAAATAAATTTCATATGAATGCCAAAATGCGTGTATGATACCTCAATGGATAGAAGATTCGTTGGTGAATTTATCGATATCAACTCCGCTCAGTTATGTGCTAGGAATGGCAAGGTGTACACCTCTGCAAGGCACATAAAATTTTTCATTTGTTTGAATGTGGGAAAGTCTATGTTCTTAAGCCCTCGACCGAGGTATTAGGGTTAGAATTTCAAATGGAAGACACTCGTCAAAATTTCCCATAGCAATCAAAATCTGAAACATTTTATGTATTCTAAGCCAGATTTTGACGGTCTTGATAAAATCTTAGCTATATTTGACAGGTAAAATGACCCATGACGGGAATTTACCCGTCAAATTCCATCCCTCATCCTCTGTCCTCACAGCTCCATGGCATCTCTATTGTGGCTGCAGTAACATTTATTACTCTGCTGCAGGCCAGAAAGATCTACAAATTGGTTTTTGAATCTATAATTTTACATGGAAATTAACCAGAGTTTAATGCAACTGTTGCTACGTGGCAGGCAGTTAGATTTTAACGTGGTTGAGATCCAACTCTTAAGAAAGTTGAGATTCAAAGGCCTGCTACTGTGTAGTTGTGGGAATTAAAACTTGGTTAGTTATTGATCGCCTTAAAATTCTTTAATTTGGCATAGCTTATTAACTCTTAAAATTATCTAAATTGTAGCAATTTATTTAAAGTTGCTGCAAATTATTAAATCTCAAAATTACACTAACGAAAACAACATTAAATAAGTTGTTGCATGTTAAATATCAACAACTCTGCAGTAAATTAACTACCCATCTGATGTTACAAGCCATGGCATGATAGTTTCAATATGAAAGCCATCCATTAATAGGGTATGCATGGACCGGACGAGTAAAGACCGATCCCTTAGCTATTTACCCGAATCCTATAAAGCGTGCCCCATATATCGTTTTTGGATATGGAAGTATGCTCATATCATTTTTGGATTGTGCCTCCAGATATGGAGATCATTTCTGGATTGTGCCTCTAGATATGGAGGCACCAGATATTCATATGAATGCACTTTTTACTCTCTACCAACTACTGCCTAATCCATACGCCGCAAGCCTAATCCTATGCTCCGTCAAATTTATAAAGTTGAATAGCTTTTCAAATTTATAAAGTCTTTTTTTTTTTAATTACGTAGTAATGCCATACCATATTTAATGCGGCCTTCGTGGTAGTATGAGCCATTGGATCCAATGGCCGTTGGAATCTAATGGCTCACACTGCAACAACGACGGCATTAAATATCGAATGGCCTGTGAAATATTGTTCGTCCGGTTCATCTTCGTTTTTTATGCAGCCAATAAGATTTCGCCACGTGTTCTTTTGATCTCCCAATCAAAGTCTGCCATGATTGAAGAAGTTTTCTGTTGCCGCGGTTTCCTGTTCCCACGGTTGCCTGTTCAAGAGGTTCGTATGTTCAGGATCGAAAATAACATGCATCTGTATTTTTCCACATTTCCCGTGCATTAAACGGTCTAAAGCGAACACCCACATAAATATTTGACTTCTTTGAAGTTGTCACATAGCTTTAAAGAGCAGTAGCCATTTGCAGCAAAGATTTCAAAGCTCGAGCGGTCTGCTTAAGCTAAGCCGGAGTAATCCTCAAATTTATAGGCAAAATTTAATAATGCTTCCTCCCTATTAAAAGAAAAACAATTATTATTATTTTATATTTATAAATGAAATGCTTATGAAAATTTCATATCCACTCACAAGGTGTGTTTCTATGATCATTCTCAAGGTTCATTTTATATTTATTGGATTTTGTTTGTTCTTTAACCATGGGAAGGTAAGGGTCAAAATTATAATACGAAGGAAGTTTGTTGTCACACTATATTTCCAAATTAAGATAAGGTTTCAAATTAATTTCCTCCCTTATAATATAAAGAAAGGGATCATGATGGGTTGCTATTTTTTATTTTTTGGGTTGAATTTATGTTACAATTTTTTGGGTTGAATTTATGTTATAAGTAGCCCACACCTTCCATTCATTTCATAACACAAGTCTCGTCACATCTTTCCCTCTTATGCGAAGTTGGAAAAGGAGACATGAAAACTTGGTGAAGGAGAATAATGAACATTTTGGCTTGTTTTTAAGGGTTTATTCTTTTTGTTCTTGGTTTATCAAGACCTCGACCGAGGTATTTATTAAACCTCGGTTGAGGTTTTAATACCTCGACCGAGGGTTAAGAAATACCTCGGTCGAGGGATAAAAAAAACCTCGGTCGAGGGCTTGATAAAACCTTGGTCTAGGTATTAAGACCTCGGTCGAGGATTTAAGAAGCCCTTGACTGAGGTATGTTTTTCTGTTTTTGCCGAAATGCGCTTGCCAAAAAGTGTTACCCAGGTCTGCGGATTCACCCATGAGTAAAATATCTCAACTAAATCCTTTTTTGGTTTACTGGGTTTTTATTGTTGCCCATTGCAATCATCTAAATCCTACTTTTCTTATGTACACAATGCTAAAAAATATCAATACTAATATATTACTAGTCTTTTGACATTGACTATATAGGTATCAAAAATCTATGTCAACCACATTCTTGTTGCCATGTAAGTTTGTGAAATTGCAACCAAACTACAAATTTTCTATTTTTTTAATTCAGTTACTTTGCATTTACAACAAACTATCCAGCAATTAAGTTCCACCTAAAATAAAATGTATACATATGTTCAAACCTTATGCACATTGTATTCAATACTTCATTGAATGCATTACACTCTTATTTAGAAAGACACTTTGAAAAAATAAAATAACATATTACAAAGTTTTCAGCACCATAATCCATGGACTATTGAATTTGAAATGAAATTGATGGATCATATTAAATGCACGACTTATAAGAAACCATATCAACATTGATCCACACGCATATAGAATCCATGCAATTACATATTAAAAATAAATCTTCTTGAGCCACCTACATGTAGCGATTTTGATACAGTTTGTATCATTTGCATCAGGTCTATGAAACCAATATAATATTTTTATTTTAATAAAACCAAGCTTGAAATCACACTTATCTTAATTACCATGGGAATTGATGTTACAACATACCAATTATACAAAATCTATTTTGTTACATATATTCGGCCAAAACCACTACTATTTATCAACCAAAACATACACACACAAATGAATTAATATCACCCCAAGTAACTGAAATAACAACCTTTGATTCCACATATAGAAGACTATTTCCAAACTTGGCGTTGGTTTAAACTAGAGATTTGGAAGAAAGAGGTGTTGTGCTGAAAATATAGTTTTACAACTATGGAGATAATATTTGAGGACACCTAACAACCAAGCTCTTGATAAGCAATGCATTTGGGTTATTCTCTGAAACTACTATATGCATTTGGTTATTACTTATTTATATCGACCATCAAAATTTTATTTTTTTTTTCCATGTATTATTATGTAATATCCGGAATTTTGACCTAACACTTATGGGCATAAGCCTCATTGCTTATGATGTTGCTTTGATGTTTTATTTGGTATATTGGGCCTAAGACCCAAATGCACATGAAAATGATGAATTGTTTTATGTATTGGGCATAATCCAATTACATATGTTTTATATATATGATTTCATGTGTTGGGCATGGACCTTGAAGCACGTAATTGATGAGATGGTTGTGTTGAGCGAGAAACTATGGAACGCATAAGTATGTGATGTTTTGTGTTGAGTGAGAAGCTCTGGAACACATGAATATTTAATGGTTGCATTGAGCGAGAAGCTCTAGAGTGCATGAGTATTTGAAATGTTTGTGTTGAGAAAGAAGCTTTGAAGCACAAGAAAAGATAAAAATTAGAAGTGTTGAGCATAAGCCCTGGAGCCTTCCAAATCGATGTTGACCATAATCTCTAGAACATCGGATCCTTAGACATTGTATCCCTAGGTGTATCCTACAATTACATCCTAGCATTAGTGTTGAGCGAGGAGCTCTGGAATTGCACTAAGTTTGTAACTCCCTGTTTCTTAGCGTTGAGTATGGGCTCTCGATAAACTCTAGGAGTTACTGAAAAATTTATATGTTGAGTGAAAATGACTCTCATAAAACATTGATCTCATCTTATTTATTTTTAAGTGATTAAATGAAATTTCAAATTTTTGTATCTCATCAAAGTACTGAATAACTACCATGTTATATGAGGGAATCCAACATGCAAGGAGGTTTAGAGTTTCCTAACCTAGTTGACCTAACCCCTACGTGAAGGCCTTATTGAAGAAAGTGACTAACTTAAAACAAAGGTGTCATGTGATTAGGGATCATGCTATATGATACCTAAAGTTAAAATCTTAACAAATGATATATATATACATGACATGTATAAAATAATAAGCATAGTAATAATACTAGTAACTATAAGTAAAATGATCCATACGTTATTATTATTACTAATGATAATTAAATATTAAAACACCTACAAGAGTCAAAGTAGGAACTAGTCAAAAGTTCCTAAGTTAAATTAAATAAATATTAAAATTAAATAAATTAAATAAATTAAATAAAAAGGGTTATTTCAAGAAATCAAATGATTCTTGATTTGACTACCCATTTTCCTGAAAAGTATGTCTATAGAAAACCAAGCCAAAGAGAGGCTTGGGGGACATTGAATTATTATATAATTATACCTAATTATATTCAAGAGAGTACTTCTTGAAGAACATTTTTCCCTACAAAGAAAAAGGAAATTGATACAGAACCTGATATCTCAGATAGGGAATCCTTACCTTAGGATCTCTAAGCTACTTGCATGTTGGAACCATCTCGGGAGGTTCCGTATTGAAAGTAGGAATAGTTCTAGGTCATGGTTAGGTGGAACATGGTAGGTCCCAAGTTATTCGATTATCTAAAGAGAGGTCCGATCTGTCTATGAACTTACTAAAGCTAGGTATTTGAGTATGCAATATTTCCAGCCATTAAAATAGATTCTACTTGTAGGTATGAGGTTCTTTATTTTTCCCTTGCAATTTACACAGGTTTTTCTATTAAATGAGGATATTAAATTTTCAATATATACTAGTATGTTATTTTTTGCATTATTCTTCCATCACTTACATGTTAAATATAGTTTTCCCTAACGGATGTATTTCTTGTAACAAAGGCTAGATTATTAATTTAAGCTAGATTTTTGCTGTTTACTTTTTAAAGTTCAAACACAATGGTAAACATTATAGTTTAGGTAAATAGATCTTATTAACTCTAAAAGATGAAACAATCAACCAAAGAACTATTTAGAAAAAAACAACTTTGTATCTTTTTATCTGATGGAAGATTTCATATTGTCGGCATGCTTGTTTTATTGTTATCCATCAAAATGAGTACTTGCAAGCTATAGCATAAATTCTATGCATAAAAGTATAACTTAAATATCATTGTTGAAACATTAAATATTATAACAAAAACATAAAATAAGCATAGTTAACCTATTTTAAAACCTACCAATTAAACATAAACAAACCCCAAACAATATTTCCAACTTTATAAATTTACCTACATAGTATGCCATCCATCGAGACCTGTCAAGGTATGTAGGAATGATTTATTATGAACAATAATCATATTATCTATCATTGTTACGGAGAGAAATTCCTATGGCTTGGGGTACCACAACAGACAGCTAGACTCCAGAAATCAATCTTTCCCAATATGCAATAGAAATAAAAAC
>LPNX010443971.1:282265-333618 GCA_001517045.1 Pseudotsuga menziesii
TCGGGTTTCAACTTCCTTCGAACAAGAGCATAACGGTGTATGGTGACTGAATGAAGGCAGCATAGACTCGATATACAAACTGGGACATCTCTATGATGCAAGAGGCATCAATAGAGCCTCCATAGGGACTGGAGCTTAACCAGTCGGTGTAGATAAAACTCACATAACGAGTACAACTCCTAAAGTCAAGCTATAACCCAACCAATGGATTTGATATACAGTGCTCTGTTTGAAGGCGACACGACTCAACAGTTGCCAAAGATAATATCTTTTCTTGTCCGGCTTTTTGGTTTTTTGATTTTTTTGGTCTTTTTCAGTTATTTGAAAAGCTTGAAAAAAGATTAAACTAGATTTATAGTTACAAACTAGGAGGATACGAGTGTCATAAAGGCAAATAAACTAGTTCCAAGCAATGGAACATACCTATGCTCAATGCAAGGATACATGTGTAGGATATCGACACTCGGGGGAAAATCCCCTCCCAGTAAAAAGGAATCAAGCTGCGAAGGATATAAATAAAGGCTCTGCATGGCTAGACATGAGACAAGATCGGGCTATATGGCTGAAACGCAATGTCAGGGAAGCCAGCATAAGGCTCAATAAGACAGGCAAAGCTCATGATAATGCATCCACAACTTGATACAAGGGGAATCCGGGGGAAAACAGGACAGCATAAGATCAAGAGGAGTATGAGGCTCTTGCTAAATGTCATGGAAATACTATACAACGGACTCCCACACCCTAAAGGGGGAAACATCGGCATGGGCACTAAATGCAAATAAGGCGCTAACTAGGATACCCATGTAAGGTGAGTCTCTACCACTCAGATCATGCCACTTCTATAGCAGCAAGAAGGTTCCGTGACATAATAGAGTTGGTTCGTACCTAAGGATATAGTGACATGGTCATAAGGTCATGCAAAATGCAAACAGTGGTGAGCCTAACCTATATGCCAGTATAGACATTATACCTGAGATCAGTACGAAGGGGTCAATCCAAAGGCTGAAACAGCGCTGAAAACGGTCTTCTACATCACAAATTAGGTCAGAAACGGTCTAAAAAGGTTAGAAATGGTCAAAACTATAGGAAAGGGGGTAAAAATTTTCAAATATTTGAAATTTTTTCTATAAATAGTAAAAAATATAAATCATTTGAAACTTTTACCCATTTGAGCTCTGATATTCAACTGCAAATTCCAGGAGATCCAGCCGGCGGAATTCACAACCGATTCTTCCAGGTACTTACTCATGTTCTCAGCTTGCATTTCAATACAAATTTTATAATTTTTCATGGTCAAATGAATTTTTAATGGCCAAACTTACATGAGTGCTACGGCCCACGCGGGTATCGAGGTTTTTTCCGCGTATAGGGCTGGCTATACATGGAAAAGGGACCAGAAACCACGTACATACGCAGCTATTTTGAAAATAGCCGCGTATGACGTCGCGCATAAGGATTTATAAAAATCTAATGGACATTTTGGTCAACTTCTCATGCAGGATGGTGCTAGAATGGCGAGAACGTGAGCATGCTGATGTAGAGGAAGCAGTAAAGGCTGACAGAAAGGCTCAAGAAGCTCTAAGAAGATGCAGACTCTACAAGTTTTGGTGCCTAGGAGGCTTGAGGGCCAAACCAGGACTACTACAGATGCTTGTAGACTATTGGGATCTAGACTTAGAGTCCTTCCGGCTAGACGGTATGTCCCTCACCATTGAGGTGGAGGATATCTATTTCATCACAGGTCTATCACGGCGAGGTGGGATGGTGAACCTTCGTGCCCACGGAGGGCCAAGTCATGGGCTGACTATCGACGAGTACATAGCAGTGTACTGTTACCCAGAGACGGAGAAGGTGGGGAGCCAAGTCCCTACCAACGCTATACAGGTACTGGGACTAAAGGCCATACTACTGACGCTGGGCAGGATAGCAGGCTTAGCATCACTCCATCAAGCCTCTCGGCCACTGATGTTCTATGCGGTGGAGTGCATGACACCGACCATCTATGACTGGAGCACTTCCCTACTGAGCAACATGAAACATCAGCTCAATGAGTGCAAGGCAGGTAGGATACGGAACTTCAGGTTCAGTAGTATCTTGAGCACATTTTTCTTCGAGCATATTTCGAGATTGAGCCCTAGAGTGGATGTTCCTCTCCACGGGGTTCGAGATCCAGCCCAACAACATTGGGCAGACGCGATGCGCAGACTGGGGGGTGGTAGGGTGGCCAACCCTTATCCAGCAGACTTTTTTCCATGGTGGCAACGATAGATTGTTGCCATAGAGGACTACCCTTATACAGGGATAGATTTCTGGGGAGAACCGAACATGCCATTACCACCAGGATCAGCATATGGAGACATAGGTAACGAATCTCGACCCTTACTCTTTTTAAAATTTTTGAAGTATTTAATTTTTTTGTGTTTTCTTGATTAATGGAATCAAAAAGACATGTTTTTGGGTGATAATACATAGTGACATCTACCATTGATGTGCAGATGTGGGACCATAGTGACCAGAGGGCTTCCCACGTCATAGACGGAGGGGAAGAGGAGACGATATCACCGGTGTGGATGCGGAGCGAACGCTCCAAAGCATCCATAACAATTTTGTGCGACTGACTCACAGGATTCCCATGGCGCAAGTCGAGGACTTGCCTGAGGCTATGCAGAGATAGGTGGTTGGTGTACCACACGCATGGGTGCGTTTATTCGAGCGGCTAGCTAGAGCCATGGTGACATATTATGATCACAACCCTCATCCACCTCCATAGGACTAGACACCCGGGAGTGTATCTATTTTGTACTACCGTGTATATGATGGTGGCTTTCAAAGCCCCAATTTTGTATTATGACACTATGTATTACCACATTTTTTATGTATATAAAAAAGTTTTATGGTGATCGGTTTATTTATTTACATGTGTAAAAATTGTGTTTATGATTAATTTATAATGAATGAAACAAATGCCAATCTAACACATAGTTAGCATATGAGTCAGCAATTTGATTAAAATTTCTTGGAATGTGTATATATGTTATGTTCTCAAATTGTCGTTCTAGCAATATCACACGTAAGAATATCCTCAATAACGTCGGATATCTAACATGGTACAATCCATTTAGCTGTGACACTACTAACTCTGAATCAAGACGTACCTCAAGAGAGAGAACACCATGCGAAATGGCATCCCGTAGAAGCTCGATAACGGCACTATATTCAGCAACATTGTTGGAATATGGCCGTAGACATACACCTCCTGAAGACAGTACATGACCCATAGGAGTAAAAATCACCCAAGCAACTGAGGCTGAGTGTTGAGTGTGACGGCTTGCACCATCCGCGAATCCTATGTAGGTGGAATATTCCATTGACATCCGCCACAAGAAATGGAAACTAATCACAAACCCGATCACGATAAACAAGACCTAACTATGCAAAAAAGTTGTACAATAATATACAACAAACAACCTTGGCTAAAGATCATGCATAGTATTTTTTAAGATAGAGCCCATTTCTAGGCTCCACCAAGGCTATCCCTTCGTAATCCACTAACTCGTAGGCACCCTTCTCTAATACACGCTTGACCACGTAAGGACCATGCCACATAGGATTGAACTTCCCTACCCCCAAGGGTTCTTTTGATTGATCCCACAAAAGGAGCAAGTCTCCCTCACTAAACACTCTCAGACGGACAGACTTATCGTATTGCGCCTTCACGCGACGCTTATTAACCTCTAGAGTCACCAAGGCATCTCTACGCTGCTCATCGAGTTGCTCAAGGTGAACCAAATGCTCCTCCAAAGGTGAAGTGTCTGGTAAGAGTTCTATGTATAAATTCAACGAAGGAATCTCGCATTCAATTGGAAAAATTGACTCCATTCCATGAACAAGCTGATATGGAGAAAAAGCAGTGGCAGTCTTTACCACGGTTCGATATTCCCACAAAGTAGGGTACAACATAATATGCCAATTCGTCTTGCTTTGTGCGATGGTTTGTTGGAGAATGGACTTAAGTGATTTATTCACAGCTTCAACATGTCCATTCGCTTGAGGATAGTAAGAAGAGGAGTGCTCTTGCTTATATCCTAACTTGGAGACCAACTCTTCCATCATACGATTCTGAAAGTGCGAGCCATGGTCAGTGACAAGCTCTCTCGGAATCCCGAACCTAGAGATGATTTGGTTGAAGACAAAGTGAGCGGCTGTCTCACCGTCGGATTTTACTGTAGGCATTGCCTCAGCCCGTTTCGTGAAGTAATCGACAGCCACAATGATATGATGGTGCCCCCCAGCTGAAGCTCGGTTGAAATCCATAAAATCTAGCCCCCACTTGGTGAAGGGATTGGCGGTGATGATAGAGTGTAACGGGGCAGGCTTCGAGCGCATGTTACGTGCGAACACCTGGCAAGGGTGGCACCTATTGACCGCTTCAATATAATCCTTGAAGATCGATGGCCAGAAATATCCTGCTCTCAAAATATTTTGGGCTGTAGCAAGCCCAGATAAATGACCACCACACGCCCCTCTGTGGCAATCATCAAGCACTACCTCATCCTCATCGTGAGTTAAACAACGTCGTAAAAGGGAATCTACTCCACGATGGTACAAAGTATTGTCCACTATGAGGTAGTTCTTGGAAACGTGACGTAATCGACGTCACTCATCTCGTGAGAGGTGAGTAGGGGTCCTCTACATTTGCAAATATACTATGATATCACCGTACCATGGGTCAGCCATTGAGATCAAGAAAATGTGTTCATCAACGAACGTATCTTCACATACCGACTCCTCAACCTCGCTCGAAAAATCTGATATGAGCTCTGCTAAGATTAAATATTTCTTCGATTTTGCCGAAACAAACTCGAGATCAAACTCTTGCAGAATGACAATCCATTTATTATATTTTCCCCGAATCATCCTACGTGTGAGGACAAACTGAAATGGATTGACATGGGCAACAACCAAAGTTTGGCGAAGGAGAATATAATGTCTCAAACGCTGCACCGCATGTACAGTGGCTAAGGCAAGCTTCTCTACATGAAAATACCGAATCTCTGCATCAATAAGGTTTCAGCTCAAATAATATATGACATGCTCCTGGAGCTCCTCATCCTCTTGAACCAAATCCATTCCTATCGTCTCTAAATACGCGGCCACATATAATAGGAAATCACGGCTATAATCCAGAGGACTAATCACCGGGGCTGATGCTAGGGCTCTCTTAAGTGCATTGAAGGACTCCTGGGCTCACTCATCCCATTCAAAGGGAGCATCCTTCTTCAGGAAACGCATGAAACCTCTAGTCAAATTGGTGAAATTGACAACAAATCTTCGTAGGAATTTTGCCATGCCTTGCAAACACTGAAGAGGACGAATATTTCGCGGGGGAGACAACTGAAGTATTGCCTCCACTTTCAAGGGGTCGAATCTTATACCCTCTTTCGAAATGATAAATCCTAACAGACGACCTGATTTCACACAAAATATGCACTTATGAGGGTTTAATCTAACAGCATAATGCCGGCATCTTTCGAACACCAACCTCAAGTGATAAGAATGACGCATCCTCACACGAGAATGACCAGCGAGGTCATCCAAAAATACTTCGATAATGGACTTGAGATCATGGAAAATCAAGGTCATCGCCAGCTGAAAGGTAGCTCCAGCGTTTTTAAGGCCAAAAGGCATTTTCCGATACGCAAATGTTCCCCAAGGACAAATAAATGCGGTCTTATGTTGGTCCTCAGGTTTAATTTGAATCTGATTATATCCAGAAAAACCGTCCATAAAGGAGAACACCTCGATACCCGCACACTCATCCAAAATATGATCTATAAACGATGTGGGGAAGTTATCCTTAGGACAGGCACAATTTAAATCACGAAAATCAGTGCATATACGGATTTCTCCTTGCTTCTTATCCACCAGAACGGGTTTTGAAACCCACTATGTCAAGGGAACGGGATAGATGAAACCAGCTTTCAATAGTTTCTCTATCTCTTCCTTTATGGTGGGTGATTTCCTAGGATTTACTGCGTGTAAACGCTGTTGAACAGGCTTCGCGTAAACTCATTATTCCCTATGGACTATAGTTTCGATACTCTCAATTCTCTCTTATGCTTTCAATGTCTCAATGGTTCCTTATATATCTTTTCAAAGTGATACTGAAAGGTCGAATCCGTGGGATCTCAAGGAATATGGAAGGCCAGGAGTCATATGAGTCGGATCCAAGTCAAGGAATGCTCCAACAGTTTTGGATTATGTACACATCCCGATGTACACGACTATAGAGGGAATATCCGCGTATGTACGCGGTTATTGGGGAAAAGGCCACGTATATCATTTTTCTAATGTTTTTATGGATGGTCAATGATACATCAAAAGACAACAAATGGTCCATAGGGAATAATGAGTCTGCAATGGGACAGGGGAAGGCCATACAATGTGTGATTCACCTAGTGTGGTGAAATCCGCT
This sequence comes from Pseudotsuga menziesii, assembly GCA_001517045.1. Lineage (NCBI taxonomy): Eukaryota > Viridiplantae > Streptophyta > Pinopsida > Pinales > Pinaceae > Pseudotsuga > Pseudotsuga menziesii. The sequence continues at coordinate 288,741 of LPNX010443971.1, forward strand.
ATAACAATCATCAAGATAAAAATCAAACTTAAACATAGTACAAACACATTATTGAATATCGTATCCATTTAAAACGATTTAGGATCGAATCTTTTCGGCACTTCTACCAAGAAAAAACCCACTCTTACAACATTGAACCACCAACCCACGCAGCCTAGGATCGAATCCTATAGGATCACGTTCTAAAACGAAGGTTATATCAAACCATGGATGGAATAAAATCCTGTAGGATTCGATTTTCAAAAATGACAACAGTGTAAAGCTTTACAATTTCCCACTTAATTCAATAGTAAACTACACCACCGAAACTAAAATACATGAAGGATTAACCATCGAAACTTTACACATGATATGCATTTCACATAAGGCTCAAATCATAGCTTGCAAGCTTGAACCCAAAACCCAGTTTTAAGCCGTAATTAAAATCATTGCTCTGTCAATGTTCCACATTAAACCAAACAAAATATAAATGCTGCATTTCATCATTAAGGCTCACAGAAGAGAGGTAAAATCCCCACTAAAATTATCCATTAAATACAAAACCCAAATCTTTGAATAAAACACAAACATAATCCATTTAAAAGAACCTATTGTCTCTGCTATCCTAGCCACAACATTTACATTTTGACAACAATAAGCCAAGCTTACGGCCATATCCATAAATAGCCATAATCATGTAACTTAAATCATAAATTACCATTTAAATAACATTTTCTAGTAAGAAACTATATACAGTCACAAATCAACAAAGGTGCCATTGCAAGCAATGGCACTGCCTTAAGTTAAACTCATCATTTAAAATCAAAACATGGAACTTCCATTAACACACCAAAACCAACGTTAAATTATAAACATAAACACGATTATAGACATGGCCAAAGGCCCACATTTAAAATAATATTTAATTACGCATCCCTAGATGCTCATTAAAGGAAAGAAGTCCCATACAGTAGAAAACCCACAGTCAAGATATTCACCACATTAATCTTTACAACACAGAGCTTAAAATCTCTATTAAAACATCTATATGAAGAGGTAATAGGTTAATATTTTTTACAGGGATTACCCATGAAGGGTATCGTAAATGACTTGGTAGACACCATGACCTGCGAATTGAATCCTTGTCACTTGTACAAAGAAACAGAGGCATGTTAGAAGTATGCTAAACCTCCACCTAATAACAACAAATTGATACCGCTACGAACCCAAGTGGAGAACATACCTTCCAAACACAGGGTGAACCGGTCCTCCACGTTGTGACAAAACAAGAGAGTCGAACATAGAAATAAACCACAACAGTGACAAATGGTTTTCTCATCCACGACAGACCAAGAATAGGGTTCTATTTCACCCATACCAAGGAGCGATTACTCCGCCACCCTATCCACCACCAACGTTGTGATATTTACCCTCATGGATAGAGTTTAAAACCCACAAATGTGATTTTGTATTGGAACAACCATCAAAACCCTCATTGACATAGATAAGCCAAGGTTTTATAGCATATAGAATATGCCATGAATGGCTCTTCATATATATCATGTTGCAAATAAAATTTAATACAATATTATTAAGTCTTATGACTTAAGACTCTAACATTTAGGCATAAAAACATTCAAAACCATATCTTATAAATACTAAGCATAGGAATAAAATTTATCAAGTCCTAAGCCACAATAATAATGTTAACTAGATAGATGCAGATCTGATAAACCCCAACCCTATGTAATCATTAAAATAATCGGTAGTAGTAGGAATTGTTAGTCAAGGATTCTAGTGTTGTCATCTTCAAAAGGCATAGAATAGTATAGCATAGATAACATGTCAAAGTTTAGTTGTCGTAGCAAGTTTTCACCATCTAATGAACCTGCACAAAGGAAGCGAAAGTTTGCGTTAGTTAAAAATCAACTGAGTAAACCTCATAACAGCAAGTAGAACCAGTTACCTCTCCAAGTGGTCCCATCAGGGATCCAAATCCCTCCACTCCAACCTTTGATAGTTAAAGATAAGTAAGGACTTCCCATAGATAATGAAAAAAACTTATAAACAGGAAGTAAGATATAACTAAACAAACACACACACTTGCATGATAAGAAATAATCAATAAGCAGTGTAATCATATAAACCAGTTCAAGTAACATAAACATATTACATAATTACATTAGTAATCACATTGGAAAAAAAATATAGGAATGGTAAGGACAGCTTACGTCACTTCGGTGTAGAAAACACAGATCGACATATTCCGTAGAAGATGAATTAATGTCCAGAATAGATAGTAATTAACTAGCCTACATTTTTTTCTTTTTTAATTTTCAAATTTTAGGGACATTATAAGTGGTATCAGAGCCCAATTTCCACACTAAGAGACCTAATGGGTGTGTCAAACATTTGTTGCAGAAAATAAAGTATGTTTTGAGATTTTGTTAACTAATAGAAATTTTTCTTGTTATTAAAAATTTGTAATTGTAGGATTCAAAGAATAGTTCAGATCATGAAAACAGAATAAGACAAGAGCCGGAAAGGAAAGTTGAATAGCCCAAGAAGAAGAACTGGTGGTTAAATTAAATTCTGATATATTAAAATCCATACAAAGTCTTTAAGCTGACCTACAGAGTCTAAAGGATGATAACATGAATGAAAGAAAATAACAACAAGCAATTAATGAAGCTTTATTGTGGGACATGATGGGAGGAAACACGTCGAGCAAACCCACTCATTCAACCAACAAGTTCAAGAAATATTTTTTTCATAAACGAGCCATCATCCCAAAGGAAGAAGGAAAAGAAGAACACACCCCTGAACCTCCAGAAAGAGATTGCCAGAGTCCTTCTAGTAATGATTTTATTTCTCCTTCCAGAAAGAAATAGAAAAATGACGATAATATCCAAGGAGATTTCAAAAAGATAAAAACCCCAACCTATGAAGGAGAGATGAACACAGGGGATAAAGCTGGAGAATGGCTTCTAGGTATGAGAAAATATTTCTGAGTACATATGGTGTAGGCCGGGTCAACCACAACCAACCCAGCTAGTACCTCCAGGATCTAGTGGCTCCTACACTTAGCAGGATTACCAAATTTAACCCTTGGCCAAATTATTCTCTAAAAATCACCTCCTCGTAATTATATTTCCTCAACAGGATTTCCTCCTGCGGGTTACAGGATGCGGGATGCCGACCAACTTTCTAAAGTTTCTACCCGACAAATTTCCTTCCACATGAGGGTTGTGGGATGCATGATGCGGGATGTCAACTTTCCAAAGTTTCTCCCCCGCAACTTCCTTTCTGCCACTTTGCCTCTGTAATTCTTCCAATCGTGAGATCTTTGTGGCCTTATCCATGACCATCGATCTACTCTTTGATGTAGATATCACATATATTTGTAGATTCATTATCATTCTCGCAACTTCCATTGCAGATCCCTCCTGGACCGTCAGATCTTCGTTTGCGGACTCAATCCCCACCATTCATTCTCTGTAAACTTATTAATGACATAGAATGTACGTGTTGTGCCAATTGATAAAATAAACGATCAATATAGACTACAATATTTAAGATTCATTATCCTAACACTTCTATGCATGCATTTACAGTCTACTTCAACTATTCAAGAAACGAATTCATGTGTGAATCAACTACTTCATAGAAATACATAGATGTTCAAAAAACCGCCGAAGTCGGATCTGCACGAATACATCATTCAAACAAGTAAATGCATCTAGGCTAACCACACTGCAAACACACATCTAATCCTTCTATTAAGAAATTAAAAAAACACACAATTCAACTCTCCCTCTTCAGTCTTTCCAAAATAGTTACAAGTGGAAGTCAGACGCAGGTCTGACCTTCCCTTTTACAAATTGGGATTTTAACTATGAAGAATAGAACTGAAGAGAATAACCCCCTCTACTTCTCTAATCTTCCTATTTAACCTAAATTTTTATATCCCCCACCGAGTGGTCCTCCAACCGAAAAACAAACAAGTAAATAACATGATGAAAATGTCCCTGTCTCCACAAAAAAAACTGCGGCTTGATCTCCACGCAGGGAGTCATGATCCACCATCATTCCCATTGTCACTAACAAACTATGACTCATCAAACAACAAAAAATATGCCACGGCATGTGACCAACGCATCACATTGTTGGCATGCCACTATGATCCTGCATCACGTTAGTTACATTACTCATACTTTACTAACACCTATCAGATTATATATTTTATCCTATCTAGACTTGCTAGGAAAATAAAATACTTTACATGAATGCTTACAATGTCTCCACAACTAACCTCTCCTTAGGAAAATGTCTAGAGCTTAAGGTCCGATCAGAAATTTAGCAATTGGTATTGAGAGCTAATGCTCCTGCATAAGACTCCCAAAGTAGAAAGAAGACGTGATCTCCTAATTATGCATATTTAGCCCACATCTTCCTGTATCCCAATTTTTTTTGTTGTTGTTGTCCATAAGCTCCAATATCTTGATTTTTCTTTGGCTGTAACCTTACAGGATTCCAAACCTCATGCTGTAGTACTACACTATCTTTAACTTCATCATTCTTCACTTTCCAAATAATTCCACAGTGGAATTCTTTCTTCATTCTGTTGTAACTCTTCTTAGGTATTTGCATTAACTTCCATAGTTCATCTATGGCACCTTTCAATTCAGTTTGTCGCTATAAACAAATCTTTTTTCTTCACTATGCCACTCACTCTGCTGCACTTTTCCCATTCATCTCTAAACTGCTAAACATTTTCTTCAACTTTTCTTAACCCAATTCAAGTTTTTAATTTCAGAATTGCTTTGAATACTACCCCAGATATTGCTATGGGTATTTCACTAGACACTACTCGTGATACTGCTTCCACCCTTACTTCTTGTATGCTTTGATAAGCATCTCCCTCTGCAATATCCTTATTCTACTCCTTGTCTGCAATTTCACTTTCAAAAAGTAATTTATCTCTCAGTTTTCTAATTGGAACAACATAGTCACTCACACTACTCTGCATATTAGTTAACATAAGATAATTTAGCAAAATGATATCTACTTTTGTCTCGGCCAAAACTTGATACATTTCCATCTTATTGACTGCAATCCTTTTCAGCAAACTCTTCATCCATTCACATTCTTCCTAACTCATATCAAACAGCTCATCAGTATGTTGATAATTAACTTCAACATAACTCTCTTCCTCTTGTTCCAATACTTCCTTCCATTACTTCAAACATTATTCTCTACTTGATTCCCTTCAAGTATTTCATCAGTATGTTGCATTTCAATGCCAACAAAACTCTTCTAATTTGCCTCTATCTTGACAATATTTCATAATTTCCCTTCAATTCTTTGACCATTTCTATCGGTCAATCCAGTATTCCTCAGTCCCAATACTGTTTCATCTTCAATTTGAGACACAGTAGCCTCACTTTCTCCCTTATGGATTTCTTCTTTCTGGTCACTAACCAAATTTTTCTGTGACACTATCTCATCCCTCTCTATCAGAATAGAATTTTGATTCTCTGTTCTTGTGGTAGTCCCAAATGTTTGTCCATCATTCTTCTGTTGGATTTCTAAGTAAACCAAATCTTCTTTGTCCTTAGCATGAACAAATTCCTTCTCATAAGACATGAATGTCTCTTCCCCAATAATATTGTTGCCTTCTATTAATTAAGAACTCTGTAGACTCCTTCTGTTGCAATAACTCATCTTTTCCTTTGTCATTGCTTGACAACAATGCCATTTGTCCATCTAAACTGGCTAAATATTTCACACTTTCATCTTTTCCTATGCACCCCTCAAGGTTCTTCATCTCTTCATCAAAACTGTTAAAACATAGCTTGTTTACCTGAGGTTTCCATTCACAATTAGACTCACATTTCTCTAACATGTTCTCCAGAAATAACATCTCCCCATCATCTTCTCCAAGCACTGTATATTCATTCTTGACATCTTCCACTTCATTATGCCTTACTAGACAAACAACATCTTTACTTTAGACAACAACAAGAGATGGATTGTTTTCTATAAAAACTGCAAACACATTCAAGTTGTCATCATTAAAATCATAAGGCCCAATTGTCTTATTTGATGATTTAATCACCAAATATTTCTCTTCCTATACCAAGTCTTCTATAAGACTCGGAGAATCTTCAATAACCTTGTTTTCAGTTTCCCCAAGCATAACATCTGAATGTTGGACATCCTCCTTTGTCTCTTTCAGTTCTTGGTCATCATCATATGCCAAGTATTCCTTATTTTCAACTTAATAGTAAGCTAGAAACCATTTCTTTCACTCAGCTATGCATGTCCATGTACATGAGACTCAATTGTCTCATTTTATTCTTGAATAGAATTCAGATTCTACCCTCTTCCTTCATATGTTATGACAATATTCACAAATTGTATTTCCTCATTCTTTGTACCTATAAGCACACACAAAATATCAGTTTCAAAACATTGAGACCTCTTGGTCTCACTTGAAGCTTTAGTCTTCAAGACTTCCCTCAGACACTCACTTGCCTTGAGTATCTCTTCTTCATAAAGAGCATTCATCAGTTTGTCTCCTTTCCTTTATAGCTTATTCCACTTCAACTTTCTTTTCACAAGAAAACCACATCTCTGGTTTTCCTCCTTCTGTAACATCTCCATCATTACTTCCAGATGGACTTTTATCTCAACCTTCTCTCTCGCATACTCTTCATCACTCAACTACCTTTATATGCCATTTTCCTTGGCATTTTCTCTCCTCCCTTTGTGGCTACCTCGTCAACCTCTTCTATGACTTTCAATAGTCATCTTCTTGAGTTTCTTTCACTCTCTATGAGTTGTAATAGCCTCTGCTGTAATAGTTCTCCATGCTACACCTCATCTCACCAAACCTCCTCTATGCTTGGTCTTTAGGAAAGTATTGGTCCTCTTTCTACAATCCTCCTGAGAAATTCTCTATGCTCCTTCTAGGCTTTCTCCCACAACTCATATGCAGGAGAACATAACTTTCCTCTTGTACTTCAATACTTAGTTGAAATACTAGGTCCTTGGCCACACTTCACTTTATCTCAGAAACCCTCACTAGTTTCCTTCATCACCATATACAAACACTATGACTTATTTGTTGAGATGTATTCACTCATTCTACTATCCCTTGCATGCATACACTCCTCCCAATGTATATATCTATGCCTATAACTTATTTCTCAGGATACAAGCCTCTTCTCCACTTGCATGCAAACTCTTCTTCTTTTTAGACTGCTACTGGTTTGTCTTTGCACCTTTATAGAACACTCTCTTATTCTTGGGTTATTTATCTCTTTACCATAGTAAACTTACTTTCTTCCTTCATGCATCACTAAGATTTTCCTCATTCCTAGTTAGTGAGCTGCAATCAAGATTCTACTAACACCACATCATCTTTCTTCCTCTAGCTCGAACTGTTGGTGTTGTAGGTTCACCTCCTCTAAACCTTTCGAGAACTCCTTTCTCCTCTATAGATTTATCTTTTGGATCGCCTCACCATTTCAGAAATTATACACACAATTACAACTATGGAATTTCTCAACAACTTCTATCTAGTCCTACCTGGAAGTTGCTTCTATTTTACGACACACAAGAAATATTTTCCTACTCTGATACAAAAATGGGTCAAGTCGGGTCAACCACAACCAACCCAACCAGCACCTCTAGGATCTAGTGGCTCCTACACTTAGTAGGATTACCAAATTTATCCCTCAGAGAAGTTTTTCTCTAAAACTCACCTCCCCGATATTCTTTTTCTGCAACATTTTTTCCACCTGGGGGTTGCAGGATGCGAGATGCCCACCAACTTTCCAAAGTTTGTCCCCCGCAACTTTCCTTCCACAACAGAATTTCTGTATGCAGGTTGCGAGATGCGGGATGTCAAATTTCCAAAGTTTCTCCCCTGCCACTTCCCTTCCGCCACTTTGCCTCCGCAATTTTTCCAACTGTCATATGTTTGTGTCCTTCTCCACGACCATCGATCTACTCTTTAATGCAGATCTCATATATATTTGTAGATCCATTATCGCTCTTGCAACTTCTATTGTGTATCTTTCTTGGATCATCAGATCTTCATCTGGGGACAAAATTCTCACCATTCATTCTCTGCAAACTTGTTAATGACAGAGAATCTGTGTGCTGCGTCGATTGATCAGAGAAACGATCAAACTAGTTTGAAATCTTTAATATACATTATCCTAACACTTCTATGCATGTATTTACAATCTACTTCAACTATTCAAGCAACAAATTCATGCGTGAATCAACTACTTCATAGAAATACATAGATGTTCTGAAAACCGTCGAAGTTGGATTTGCACAGATACATCATTCAAACAAGTAAATGCATCTAGGCTAACCACACTGCAAACACACCACTAATCCTTCTATTAAGAAATAGAACAAACACACAGATTCGATCTACCTCTTCAATCTTTCAAAAATATTTACAAGTGGAAGTAAGATGCAGGTCTGACCTTCCCTTTTGCAAATTGGGATTCTAACCCTGAAGAACAGAAGCCCATAAACTGTTACTTTCCCCACTGAGTGGTCCTGCAACCAAAAAACAAACAAGTACACAACATTATGAAAAAATTTCCCTGTCTCAACCAAATAGACTACGGCTTTATCTCCATGTAGGGAGTCATCATCCTCCATCATTCCTATCGCCGCTAACAAACTATGACTCCTTAAACAACCAAAAAGATGCCACAACATGTGACCAACTCATCACATTGCTGGAATTCCATGATGTTCCCACGTCACATTATTTACATGACTCATCCTTTAATAACACCTATCAGATTAGATATTTTATCCTAGCTAGAATTGACAGGAAAATAAAATACTTTACATGAAAGTTTATAATGTCTCTACAACTGACCCCTCCTTGGGAAAATGTCTAAAGATTAAAGTCCGATCATAAATTTAGTAGTTAGTCTTGAGAGCTAATGCTCCTGCATCAACATAACTACTCTAGTGAGATGAAATCTTATGTAGTAATCTATAATTTAAATGGAAAACAAGATAGATGGTGGAGAGACCTAGAGAATACAAAGAAAGATGAGGTAAGAGAAATTCGATGGAGTAATTTTCACAAAAGTTTTCAAAATAAATACATGTCGGAAAGGTTCTTCGAGAGAAAGGTGAAATAATTTCACAAATTAAGGATGGGTTCAATTACTATGGATGCTTTCATTAACATATTTTTGGATCTTTAACATTATGTGCCTTAGATAAAGGACGAGAGAGTGAAAATACAATAGTTTTTAGGATGTCTTCCTCCCAACTTTCAAGAGAGGATTGAATTTGACATGCCGAAAACATTGGACACCACCCTACACAAAGCTAGGATTTTCTATGAGCATGGACAACTGAAGCAAGAGAACATCAACAGAAGCAGATTCAGGTCTAGGACATTCTTGGACAACTGCAAACTGGGCTTCAACCCACCACCTTACAGAAAACAAAATAAGAGTTTTCCAGCCACTAAGAACTTAACTAAAATAGGTACGAAGCCATATGTACCAGCTCTGAATGCTAACAAACCAACAAAAAATGGGGGAGCCAATGTTTCCCCATTGTAAATCAAATGATGGAAATTCCAAGGGCCCTAGTATACTCGAGACTGTAAGAACAAGACCAATGGATTCTTGCACAAGATGCAAGAAGAACCAATGGTAGAGGACATAGATGGAACACCGTGGATCTATGCATCCTTATATGGTCAAAAGGGAGGCCATTAGGCTACCATGGTTGAGATAGAAGGTAAGGTTTCCAAAAATTCTATTTCAATATTGATTGACTCGGATGCTTGTCGAAGCTATGCATCTCCTAAAACTGTGGATGTATGCAAAATAGACAAAGTTAAACATTAGAAACCCTAGTCGGTGAAATTAGCCAAGAATACGAAACAAAAGTTTTTTGAAATATTTAAAGACTACGAGGTAAAACTAAATGGTTTTCCTGCTAGAATAAACATGAACATCCTACCCTTAGTATCATATGATATACTTATCATCATGTACTGGTTGGAACAACACCATTCCATGAAATATTGTTTACACATGTCAATCTTGTGTACAGATAGCCAAGGGAATTAGGTATATATTCAAGGCATACCTAAGAAGGTTTTTGTAAGGTAGATATTAGCTTTACAAGCAAATAACTGCATTAGGAAAGGTTGCAAAATGTTTGTAGTAAACGTCCAGGGCATAGAATCTAAAAGAGAACTTCACATCGAGGACTTTCAAGTTCTCATAGCCTTCAAGGATGTATTTCTTGAGGAAATCCCAAGTTTACCACCGAAACAAGACTTAGATTTTTCCATAGAATGGACACCGGGGTCAGTCCCAGCTTAAAAATCACCTTATCACATGAGAGCACCAAATTTGGTGGAACTCAAACTACAGTTGCAAGAGTTAATTGAGAAGGAATATATCCGACCAAGTGTGTCCCCTTGGGGGGCACCGATAGTTTTTGTAAAGAATAAGAATGCTATGATGCAGATGTGCATCGATTACTATCAACTTAACAATATGACCATCAAGAACCGATACCCACTCCCTAGGATCGATGAATTGTTCAATCAAGTAGGAGGATCCAAAATATTTTTGAAGATTGACCTGTGATCTGGGTACCATCAGATACGGATTCATGATGAAGATTTTCACAAAACTATATTTCGTACAAAGTACGACCACTACGAGTTTCTAGTAATGCCATTCAGGTTGACCAATGTACCCATGAACTTTATGTGTGTGATGAAAAGTATCTTTAGTAAATTCCTAGATAAATTTGTTTTGGTATATTTATAGATGATATCCTAGTTTACTCTTAGAGTAAAGAGAAACAAAAGGAGCACCTCTGCATAGTTCCATAGGTATTACAGGAACACAAGCTCTACACCAAGTTTAGTAGATGTGATTTTTACAAACCACATGTACAGTACTTGGGTCACATCATCTTCAAGAAGGGGATAATTGTGGACCCAGAAAATATTAATGCCATAGAGGATTGGCATACCCCCACTAGTGTCACTGACATTAGCTCATTTTTTGGATTAGTCGGTTACTACTAAAAGTTCATTGAGAACTTTTCGAGGATAGCTTGTCCCATGACCTCTTTGCAAAATAAGGAAAACAAGTTCTTATGGACGACAAAGTGCAAAGAAAATTTTCAGAAGCTTCAGCAACTTTTGACAACTACACCAATACTACGAATTGCAGATCCCGATGGGGATTTCGTTGTTTGCATGGATGCAAGCAACGAATGGATCAAAGGAGTCCTACTACAGAACGATTACACAATTTTTTTGTGAATCGCGTAAGTTAAAAGAACATGAACATAACTACCCCACCCATGATCTTGAGTTACAAGCCATCATCCATGCCTTGAATATGTGGAGGCACTACCTCATTGGGAAGAAATTCCTTCTGAAAATAGGCAATATCAGTCTGAAGTATTTATTTGAGAAACCAAATTTGAATGCCATGTAATCCAAATACTTTGATTTCCTTAGCGAGTACCATTTCGAGCTAAAGCATATAAAGGGCAAGGAGAACAAAATTGTTGATGCTTTGAGCCGACAAGCTCATATGATATATGAGGTGACTTTAAGTCAAACTGATTCATATTTACATGAGAGGATTAGAAAGGACAATAGAGTTGACCCTTTCTATGTTGAAATCCTCAAGAATATTCAAGATGACAAGTTGTTCTAGCAACAAAAAGAGTACAAGGTAGACGAAACAGGACTATTATGGTTCAAAGAGAGATTGTGCATTCCAAATAGAGGGGACATTAGGTCTAGCATCATCATGAAATTTCATCAAACACCCTACTCAGGGAATCCAAAATATGAAAAGATGATATCCACAATAAAGAAACACTTTTTATAGCCTAATTTAAAGGCTTCCATAGCATTGTTTATCACAAAATTTCAAGAATGTTAACTGGTCAAAGCTGAGCACCAACATCCTTTAGGGTTGTTGCATCCATTACCCATTCTAGAATGGAAGTGGGAGGCCATTAGTATGGATTTTATCCCAGGTCTATCTAAGGGTAAGAAGAAAAATTATTCTATCTTTGTAGTAGTTGAAAAATTGTCAAAAGAAGCACACTTCATTCAAGTGAAGTTGACCTACAAGGAAGTACACATTGCCGACATATTCTTTAAGGATAAATTTAGATTGCACGGGATACCCAAATCAATCCTCTCGGATCAAGATGCAAAGGTTACTAGGAAATTTTTGGAGATCCTTATTCTTCGGATTAGAGACGTAGTTGAACTTTAGTACTGCTTACTACCTACAAAGAGACGGGAAGACAGAATGGGTAAACCAGATTGTAGAGGACATGCTTAGACTGTATGTCATGAACAACCCCACCAAGTGGGAATATTACCTGCATCTTGCAAAGTTTGGATATAACAACGGATACCATACCTCCACTAAGATGAGTCTATTTGAGATACTCTACGGACATAAGTGTAGAACCCCAGTTACTTGGGATAACCCGGTGGATTGTCTCATTTCATTTGAGGAAATTTCAACTCAAAATGGACCTTTCAAACCTAATTCAAATTCCATGTCATCATGTGTTAGCATATGAAATTGCTTTAAATTTTAAATACCGTATAGGTCTTAAACAAATTTTTAATATAAATTTGGGGACAAGAATCATAAAAAAAACTACTCTTTTTGTTCATATCTTAGACATATCTCCTTTTGTTTTTACTCAAATTTTGAGTGGAAGAGCTCCCTGGATGCAGAACTAAATTCCGCATCCAACGAGTATCGACTCTGCATACTTTTGATGGACCTCGATACCCCAAAAACAAGAAATACCTTATTTTTTGGGTGTAGCGGGGTCTGTCAAAAGTATGCAGAGTGGGTACTCATTGGATGCAAAATTTAATTATGCATCCAACGATCTCTCCCGATCAAAATTGAGTAAAAAAACAAAGAATATATGTCGAAAATACGAACAAAAAACGTAGTTGTTTTTTCTTTTCTTCGTCCAAAATTAATAAATATTATTTTATTATTTTAACTATTATTTTATTATTTCCTTAGGAGGCCCATTTTGAGTTGAAAATTCCTCTAATGTAGGGCCTGACTTACTAAAGGACTTGGAACAATTGGTTACCAAGGTCCAGCTGAACCTTAAAGAAGCAGAAGATTGCTAGAAGAGTTACATGAATAGAAAAGAAAAAGATAAAGATTATCAGATAGGTGACCATGTTCACTTGAAAGTAAAAGCAAAGAGACTCTCATTGAACTTGGGAAGGTGTGGTAAGTTAGCTCCAATATTTTTTGGACCCTTCGCGATACTAGCCAAGAGAGGACCAGTGGTGTATGACCTATATTTACCTACTCACTTAATAGAGTCCATAATGTTTTCCCCGCATCATTATTAAAGAAATATATTTATGATACTAAACATGTGATTGATTGGTCCTTATTACAGGTGGAACCTGAAGGGGAGTTTGCACCTGAACCCCTTCATATACTGGACAAGAGAGAGGCGTGGCTCAGGAAGCGCACCATATTCTAGTTGAACGTGCAATGGAAGCACTTCGAGGATGATGAGGATACTTGGGAGAATGAAGCCACCATGAGAAAGGATTACCCCGCCTTGTTTCATGATTTCATTCTAAGTCCCTAGAACACCAAGGATGGTATTGTTCTAAGCGGGGAGAGATGTAATATCCTGAATTTTGACCTAAAACTTATAGGCATAATCCCCATTGCTTATGATGTTGCTTATGATGTTTTATTTGGTATATTGGGCCTAAGACCCCACTGCACATGAGAATGATTCTTTGTTTGATATATTTAGTGTAATACAATTGCATATGTTATATATATATGATTTCAAGTGTTGGGCATGGACCTTGAAGCACATAATTAATGAGATGTTTGTATTGAGCAAGAAACTCTGGAAAACATAAGTATGTGATGTTTTGTGTTGAGCAAGAAGCTCTGGACCACATGAGTATTTAATGGTTTCCTTTAGCAAGAGGATCTGGAGCGCATGAGTATTTTAAATGTTTATGTTGAACGAGAAGCTATTAAGCACATGAAAAGATAAAAATTGGAAGTGTTGGGAATAAGCCTTGGAGCCTTCCAAGTTGATGTTGAGCATAATCTCTAAAACATCAGATCCTTGTCCATTGTATCCATAGGTGTATCCTAAAAACACATCCTAGCATTAGTGTTGAGGGAGGAGCTCTGGAATTGCACTAAGTTTGTAACTCCTTGTTTCTTAGCATTGATTATGGGCTCTAGATAAATGCTAGGAGTTATTGAAAAATTTATATGTTGAGTGAAAATGACTCTGATAAAACATTGAACTCATCTTACCTATTTTTAAGTGATTAAATAAAATTTTGAATTTTTGTATCTCATCAAAGTATTGAATAGCTACCATGTTATACAAGGGAATCCAACATGCAAGGAGGTTTAGATTTGGCTAACCTAGTTGACCTAACCCCTACTTGAAGGCCTTATTGAAGAAAGTGACTAAGCTAAAAGAAATGTTTCATATGATTAGGGATCATGCGATATGGTACCTAAAGTTAAAATGTTAACAAATGGTATATATATATATATATATATATATATATATAATTTAGACATGACATGTATAAAAGAATAAGCATAGTAATAATACTAGTAACTATAAGTAATAATGAAAGGATCCACCTGTTATTAATATTACTTATGATAATTAAATATTAAAACACCTACACAGGGGATTCACTTATTGACCAATATCCTATCACGTTAGTTCATATTGTGGGTTTTAAAATTATAAAAAATTGAACTAATATATTGCAGGTATTGGGGGGAATGAGGGGTTTAAGGTGGGGGTGGGTAGGGTGGTTTATAAGGATTGAGGTATAAAAATGGGTGGGGAGGAGGTTTTAAGTATTGGGAGGGGGTTTCAACAAAAAGAGTTTGGGTCAATATCTCTGGAAATTAAGGGTGTTCTTTAATATCCCATGATCGCACGTGCTATGTGACGGGTTCACTAAGTGAAGTCCCCGTGAACACCTACAAGAGTCAAAGTAGGAACTAGTCAAAAGTTCCTAAGTTAAATTTAAATAAATATTAAAATTACCTAGATTAAATAAAAAGTTTTATTTCAAGAAATGAAATGATTATGGATTTAACTGCCCCTTTACTTGAAAAGTCTGTTTATAAAAACCCAATCCAAAGAGAGGCTTGGGGGACATTGGATTATTCCATAATTTTATGTGCTTATATTCAAGAGAGGTCTTGAAGAAAAATTTTCCTAAGAGGAAAAAGGAAACTGATACAAAACCTGATATCCTATATAGGGAATCCTTACCTTTTGAGCTCTAAGCTACTTGAATGTTGGAACCAACTTGAGGGGATCCGGATTGAAACCTGGAACGGTTTTGGGTCATGGTTTGGTGGAACGTGGTAGTTCCCAAGTTATTTGGTTATCTGAACAGAGGTCAGATCTATCTATGAAGTTATTAATGATGGGTATTTGAATGTGCATAATTTCAAGACATTACAATATCTTCGACCTGCAGGTATGAGGTTCTTGATTTTTTGCTTGCAATTTACATAGGTTTTCCTATTAAATGAGGAGGCTAAATTCTGATTGGGTATTAGTATGTTATTTTCTGCATTATTCTTCCATCACTTACATGTTAAATTATATTTTCCCTAATAGATGTATTTCTTGTAACCATGGTTAGATTATTAATTTAAGCTATATTTTCTTGTTTATTTTTTAAAGTTCAAACACAATGGTAAACATCATACTTTAGGTAAAGAGATCTTATTAACCCTAACAGATGAAAGAATCAACCAAGGAACTATTTAAAAAAAACTTTGTATCTTTTTTCTCAGCTGACAAATTTCATATTGACAGGAGGCTTGTGTTATTGTTAACCATCAAAACAAGTACTTACAAGTTGTAGCATAAATTATATGCATAAAAGTATAACTTAAATATCATTGTTGAAACTTTAAATATTATAACAAAAGCATAAAATAAACAGAGTTAACCTCTTTTAAAACCTATCAATTAAAATAAACAAACCCTAAAACATATTTCCAACTTTATATATTTACCTACATAGTATGCTAGCCATCGAGACCTATCACGGTCCATAGTCACAATTTATTATGAACAATAATCATACTATCTACCATCAAGATAAGAATCAAACTTAAACATAATACAATATCATTATTGAATATCATATACATTTAAAAGAATTGAGGATCTAATCTTGTTGGCACTTATGCCAAAGAAAAACCCACTCCTACAACATTGAGCCACCAACCGACACAACCGAGGATTGAATCTTGTAGGATCATGTTTTAAAACAAAGGTTATATCAAACCATGCCACGAGTCGAATCTTGTAGGATTTGATTTGCAAAAATGACAACGTTGTAAAGCTTTACAATTTTCCACTTAAGTTAAAAGTAAACTACACTACCGAAGATAAAATACATGAAGTATTAACCATCGAAACTTTACACAGACTACACGTTTCACATAAGGGTTGAAATCGCATCTAACAAGATCGAACCCAAAACCCAGTTTTAAGTCGTAATCAAAAGCATTGCTCTATCAATTTTCCACATTAAACCAAACAAAATATGCACGCTACATTTCATCATCAAAGTTCATGGCCAAGAGGTAAAAACCCCACTAAAATTATCCATTAAAGACAGAACCCAAATCTTTAAAAAAAATCCAACAGAATCCATTTAAAAGATCCTACTGTATGCGCTATCCTAGCCATGACATTTACATTTTCACAACAATAATCCAAGCTTATGACCATCTCCATAAATAACCACATGCCTATAACTTAAATCATAAATTACCATTTAAATAACATTTTCCAGTAAGAAACTATACACAGTCGCAAATCGACAAAGGTTCCATTGCAAGCAATGGCACTACTATAAGTCAAACTCATCATTTAAAATCAAAAAATGAAACTTCCATTAACACACCAAAACCAAAGTTTAAATTATAAACATCAAACAATTACAGACATGGACGAAGGCCCACATTTAAAATAATATTTACATATGCATCCCTGGATGCTCATTAAAAAAAAATTCCCATACAATTGAAAACCCACAGTCAAGATATTCACCACAATAATCTTTACAACACTAAGCTTAAAAGATCTTCTAAAACATCTATATGGATAGGTAATAGGTCAATATTTTTTACAGAGCTTACCCGTGAAGGGCATTGTAGATGGCCTGGTAGACACCACGAATCACGAATGGAAGCCCTGTCACCTACAAAAAAAAAACAGAGGCTTGTTAGAAGTATGCTAAACCTCCACCTGATAACAACAAAGTTATAACACTGCAAACTCAAGTGGATAACATAGCTTCTAAAGTGTAGGGTGAACTGGTCCTCCACGTTGTGACAAAACTAGAGAGCCAAACAAAGAAATAACCCATAACAATGACAAATGGTTTTCCCATCCATGAAAGACCAAGCATAGGGTTCAATTTCCCTCATCCTAAGAAGAATTTACTCCACCACCTTGTCCACCTCCAAAGTCATGATATTTACCCTCATGCCTATAGTTTAAAACCCACAAATGGATTTTTTGTTGGAACCACCATCAAAACCCTCGTTGACATAGATAAGCCAGGATTTAATGGCATATAGAATAAGCCATGAATGGCTCTTCATATATATCATGTTGCAAATAAACTTTAATACAATATGGCTAAGTCTTATGATTTAAGCCTCTAACATTTAGGCATAAAAAAATCCAAACCATACGTTATAAATACTAAGCATACGAATAAAATTTATCAAGTCCTAAGCCACAATCGTAATGTTAACTAGATAGATGCAGGTTTGATAAAACCCAACTCCGTGTAATCATTAACATAATCGGTAGCAGTACGAATAGTTAGGACACCACTCTAGTCATGTTGTATTCAAAAGGCATACAGTAGTATAGCATAGATAACATGTCAAATTTTAGCTATCGTAGAAAGTTTTCACCATCTAATGAACCTGCAAAAAGGAAGCATAAGTTTGCATTAGTTCAACATGACCTAAATAAACCCCATAACAACAAGCAGAACGAGCTACCTCTCAAAGTGGTCCCATAAGGGATCCAAATATCATCACTCCAACCTTTGACAATTAAAGATAAGTCAGGACTTCCCATAAACAATGAACAAAACCTATAACCAAGAAGTAAGATATAACTGAACAAACACACGCATGCCATGCATGATTAGAAATAATCAATAAGCAATTTAATCATTTAAACCAGCTCAAGTAACATAAACATATTATATCATTACATTAGTAACCAGACCGAAAAAACATCTAGAAATGGTAAGGACAACTTCCATTACTTCGTTGTAGAAAACAAAGATTGGCATATTCCACAGAAGATGAATTAATGTCTAGAATAGGTAGTAATTAACTATCCTATAAGTTATTTTTTTATTTTCAAATTTCACGGACATTACATATTATATAGGCGTGAATCAAACATTTGAGTATAAAACCCTAATACATTTTAAGTATTTTTAAAATTTCCTTGTGTATAAAAGGACGATTTGTCTAGAAGCAGTTCTATGCATTTTATGTGAGTATGAAAATGAGGTATAGGTACAAGTTATACAACTAAGACAATACATGAATAAGTTGATAGAGGTTCAAAATTCAAAGAAATTAGAGAAGCACAAAATTTTTATGGAAAGGAACAAAGATCAGTCATGCTATGTAATAAATTTCAGAATGATGAGAAAGGATGAAAAAATTGAATGAATAGATTTGAACTTTGAACTTTCAAATTTAATAGAACTTACTACAAATAGAACACAATAAATTTTAGAAAATGAAATTTATATTTAAAATCCAATTAAATATCACAATAAGAGGTGTTATAAGCATGCAATCTATAAAAAATGGTAAAAGAAATCACATTTCATCCAAACAACACCTCTATTCAAATAACCAAGATACATAAATTCAATAAGTAAAATCAAGAATACTCTATCAATTGTTCTGATTAGTCAAATCCACTTGTATTTACGGACTTATAATCACTATTTCAAAAAGAATGAAAATGCATATAACAATCTATCTAGATTTCTTCCAATTCTATTTATTTAGGATATCTATATTGTTTTCCTGGGGGAATCATTTCTATGAATGCACAACTATAAAAATAATCTCATCACATGAATTTGCAATATTTCAAGGAATGAAATCCATTAAATTCAAACTTAAACCATAAACATGATATATAATCCATACAATGTTGACATTTTATAAGATAACTATTAGATTATTGTTGTGTTAAATCTAGTTAGAGCAATAACTAGCATGAAAACATGCCCACCTTAATGACAATTCTGCTCCTTAAGACCCATTTGCAAGCAATGGTTAGAAGATTGTTCTACCAATGCTAGTTAAAACAATTGTTTGAATGAAATCACTTCCAAATCCACAAAGAATCTTAAGACCCGATAGTTGAAGGTTAAAACATTGATTTATCAATGCTAATTGAAACAATGACTAACATGTAATCATGTCCAACTGAAGGACAATCCACTCCACAAGTAAGCTTAAGACCGTTTTGATTGAATACATGTTCATTATTATTGTTATATTAATGAAAATGAAAAAAACAGTAGTTTCCCAATGATGACAAATCCAAACAACACCCTTTGACTTTGGCCCAAAAGGAACATAGGAAAATAGAAGAGAAACATAGTAGTCTAAACTAGAACTCAATGATGCTAAGTAAAATAGAATACATGATTGTGTAATTGAGTGCATTGCAAAATCACGCAAGAAGACCATGTTGAGAAATTTAAAAGAGATAGGTTGTACTAGCACGATTTTCACTTGTATAGTCATCACCCTTCTTCTCTAATATTGGTATATTGTTCTTACGACCAAGAGTCCTTATGATCTCAACAAACAACTGAAAAATATTAAAGGGTTTTTCTCTCATATGGGTATGGATATTAACACTATCAAAACAAAGGTTATGATAATTAAATCTCAAAGATCAGTTATTATAATCTCATATACAATATAAAAAACTCAAGAAGAAAATGAGTTCATATAATTATCTCATAATCAATCTTCAACATTAGATTAACTAGAACTATGAAATTGTGAAAAGTATTAATAGAGCGTAGAAATCTTATTATGAACTTGAAAATAATTGTAAATCAATAAACCTTTAGCTTTGGGATAGGAAGAAACTTCTACCTAAGACTAGATCATCACTCTACTTACTATATGGTTGTGAAGTTTAGGGTTGCAACATCTCTACATAATCATGAAGAACGATATCCCAAATCCAAATGTTATTTATAACATATAATATCAAAATTAAAGGAAATACACCTTATCCTCTCATCCTCATAGAAGTGAGTCCATCAAGAATTGAGAGCATGGCTATGACTAGTTACACATTGAACAAGAAGAAGATAAACAACATGGGAGACAAGAGGCTTCCTAAAATAATTCTTACTCTAGTCAAAATCACCTACAACTTAAAGGTCAGGTTTACATAAAGATTCCAAGTCATGGCGAAATCATTGGGGAGTTGAGGAAGAGGTTGTTTTGTAGAATAGTTATAATATTAAAATCATTATTACATCTAAATGTAAGTATAAGATGTGGTGACGTAAATAGTTAGAGGATAAGAGAAAATTAACAAATTATTAAAAAGCGATTAACCCAATCTAGAATATCAAAAGCATATATATGTTTTGACTACTAGTGTAACTCTCATGAGCCCTAAAGTGAAACATGATGCTCGACAATCCTAAAATGTTGTGGTATGAAATAATTTTCCATATTTGTAACTCAAATAGTGTTGAAGATCAACATATTTTCCACAATACTAACATTCCTCACATTTTAACTCATGAATCACACTTGTGAAGATTTATTGATGCTTTTCTTAAAACTTTTGGAACATAAAAATAAAATTTTAAAGAAAACCAAGTGGTTATTTACCTCTTTAAAGTAATATACATCAAAATTAGTTATCATCATCCTCAATATTTTTTAAATATATTATTTATATTAATATTATTTCATAATATAATTCATTTTTATCTTATTAATTGTTAAGTAATATAATTCATTTTCTAAATTTATTTAAAATAATAGTTCTCTAAATATTAATTAATTTATTTATAATAATACTTTTTATTTATTTTTTTAATATGGTTGACATATTTAAATCAATAAGAATCTTTTCCTTCGACTTATTTTGTCCCTTACTTATTTAAAAGTTAAACATATTATTAATTAATATTGATCTCTTACTTATTTAAAAGTCAAACATATTATAAATTAATATTGGTTTGGAAATCAAATTATATGGTGCAATTTTTAGCCTACCATGAAACATGAAGCTGTCAATATGTATTATTTTTCTATTTCCTATTATGAAGCCATGTAATAATATAATGCAGGGATATTGGCAGATTCATCTTAGCCGAATAGACCATAAATAGACTTAATAGCATAAATAATTCTTTCCTTGTCAAAGGCATTCAAGCATCTAGAATTCTATCATATTTTTCCGGGAGCTGAACAACAAAGCAATAAATATGCATCAAAATGTACTTCAAGTCAATCTTCTATCTTGCCTTGTTATTCCACTTTGGAGTGAGGTCCTACCTAACTATGAGAGTGTTATCCAGACTATCTTCACTAAGTTCATTGTGAGTTTCCATAACTCAGAATTTGTAACCCGTTAATTAATACTATAACCGCTTTTGTAAAAAAAAATAATTGTTCAAGGTTTTGGATATTTTTGAGTGAATTTTGTGGGCAACGATTTTGTTGGTGACAATTTTTTTTTAATGATTTTAAGAATGGTTATTGTTTAAATTAGATTTTCAATTTTAGAAATAGGTTCAACATATTCAATCTCAGAAATTCGAAGTATCAATTTCAATGATGTGTATGTATCATTTTAACAATTCTAACAGAAATTTATCTAAAACATGGTAGCTATAAAAACTATTTATTAATTGTAATTGATCATCTTTGTGAGTTGAAATAAAAGTTTTTTTTTAACTTTTATCATATTATTTTTCTTATATAGTTTTGAAGTTTTGGGCTGTAGTATTTTTAAAGAATATTGGAAAAAATTTATGTAAGGATATTGGAGAAAAATTGTGCAAATCCAAAAACATTTTATAACCTATTACCTTAAAACTAAAAGCAATATACTCTATCCTATCTCCTCATAGAAGTGGGGTTCTCCCCTATACAAAGCTTGGTTATAACTAGGCACCTCATATATAGACATCCATAGGATACTGTTGCAGCTGCAACAATTTCCCAAAATTCTAAAAAAATTTAGGACCCTCCTTTGTTTTGGTTTAGTTTGATTTTCTTCCTTATAATGATTTCTCAGAACGATTGTTTTTAATGACTGGGTTGCTCTACTACTGAATTTAATTGCTACCTCTGAAAGCTTTTGGAAGCCTGTTGGATTGCTGCCTTTGAATGCATTTGAAAACTTGCTAGAATCGGAGGTTGTTTTGTTTTGATTATCCACCGTTGCGGGTGGATCTAAGGTTTGGCCCTCCGCAGTTGCGGATGAGTTCTTGTTTTCGGAAAGACAAAACCTTCCGACTCCCGACGCGTTGATTTTTTTTCATGACGGGCACTTTTTTTTTGAACAACGGACGCTCTTATGACTCTTTCTTCCACCGTTGCGGAAGGATTTGCCTTTTTTTCCCCACCGTTGCGGATGTTTTTTGGTTCACGATTGCGGACAGGTGTTCGCATTTGGACTCCGCTGTTGCGGTCGGGTTTGGGGTTTGGTTTTCGATGTTATTTTCGACGTTTGTTTTGCCTTGGCGGAGTATTAGTTTTCAATCGGAAACTTTATCATTTCTTCTTCCCGCTGTTGCGGAGAAAAGTTTACTTCCGTCCTCCGACTCGGAAAATTTTCGACGCACGATTTGATTGTTTTTGTTGTTCTCCATGAGCGTATCCACGGCCGGGTATACTTTTTGACTGACCACCATTGCGGGAGGGAGATTACTCCCCCCCCAATGCGAAAGTCTTCCATCGTCCGATGTCCTGTCTCCTCGCACGTGTGAGCAATTTTTATATATACGGGATGGTATATTGGGTTTCCCATTGTTTTTTAATCGCCGAAGCGGTGTTGCCATCGAGCTGTCGATTTCTTGAGCCAGTGAAGGGCCTAGCTATCATCCAGGTGTCAATCATGGAGGTTGGACCATCAACAATCCATTCATCTCTTCATGTTTGCATAGCATCGCTGCCAGGTAGGCCGTTCTTGCCATGCCTCTTTCTGTTCAAGGTTTTGTGTGCTGTGGTTAGGTGTTTAGCAACCCCGTTTCAACCCATCTACCCATGGTTAAGGTTGCCGTAATATTTTCTTCTTGACCGCCCTGCGTTTGCGCCTATATATATCAGGGGCATTTTTTTCTTTAACCCGCGGAGGTTTGTTTTGGCCCGTGGTTTTTGTTTGCAAGCCCGCGCAAAGTAGATGGAGGCTTGGTGCAGGCGGCCGTTACGCTGCCTGGACCTAGCTTCCCCTTGTTTGATGATGAGGTCCCGAGAAAGTTTTGCGGTGGGTCTTCTTGTGGTATTTGATGATTCATCCTTTGGTCGTTTTTTCTATTTTCCCGGTAGTTCGAGCCCCAACCGGTATTGCCCGCGTCGTCCCGCACAGTCCATCAGGGCTCGGGCGTCTGAAACCCTAGATGATTAAAAGGGTTAAGCCGTTGTCACAGTCCGCAAACTGAAAATAGCATGGATAGTGATTTTAACGAAAATGCCATTTACAGTAAAATGACAGTACCACCCACAACGTATAGTCAAGTTAATGTAATTATCTTCCGTGAGCAGCCTAAGCCATTATTGATGTTATCCCTGCTAAAGCTGTGTTATCAAAATGTTAATGTTGGAAAACATAGGCAGCCAGCATGTTCTTGATATATATAAAACCCCTTTCTTTGTTTTGCTATGCCATAGACCAAATTGATGTTGCACCTTGCATATGATGTACATGCTTTTGCTTTACAGATTGTTTTCATGGGAGAAACAACATACTGTGAAATATTGTAGATTTAATGCCGGCTCAAATATGATTGATAAAGTTTGTATCATGCAGCAGTAGTATATTTCCCACTTATTGCACAGGACTAAATTTGCTTCACGCTAATAGTTTTGATAGTCAGGGCATTTTTGGATTGTGCACGTATGCATTTGTTTCTCTACTCGCTATCACTTTGAACACATGTAAATGGCACTTTGCATATGGATGTAATTTATTGCATGGTTGATGGAATGTTTAATATCATACAGAAATGTTTTCATCATGCTAAGATTTAGACAAGAGCGCTAAGTAGTGTGCATTTGGTCAGTCAAGTTATGCAAACTTATATCTTAGTTTCATTGACTGATTGCTGCCATGATATACATAGAAAGAATAAAGTGTTGCACTCTGTCATGTAAATGCATGCAACTTGGATGCCTCAATATTAATATGTTATATATGGCAGGAAGAAGTCGAGTCCACCATGTCCAAAAGACAAAAGAAGAAGGCCCCAACGGTGGAAGAAGTGTCACAAGCAGAAGCTGAAACAAAGACTGAATACATATATGGATACAGTCAATGTGTTTCAGGTGTTGAACCCGAATATCAGTGGGGGGATGTATATAGACTCATCACCAGAAGGGAGGTGCCTGATATGGGACTGGAAGAAGAACCCATCTACACCAACATCGAAAGATCGACACTCATGAAGGTCGCCACTAGGCCGGAACTCTTCCCATGCTCGGAAGTCATAGGATGGATTTTGCCTCAAGCGGATGTCTCAACGATGATTCTGAAGGATGTCAATGATCAAGGTTATGCCGTGTACATCCTTGGTTATGTAGCCTTAGCCTACCATCTGCCGAAGCCTCAAGTGTTCCTATGTGATGAGTAGTTGAGTAACGTTAACATGGACCTGATAGAAACCATGAAAAGAGTGATGCTAACAGGGAAACATTTCAGGGCCAGAGCAATGAATGAGTATGATACAGTGAGTCTAAGGGATCCATACAGATTCATATCCTTGATGCTCAACAGAATATTTGGCAGAGCTCATGGCAGGTTGTTCAAGCTGGAATGGATACCTATCATCTTTTATGTGGCCACCGATGGAACAATCTTCAACTGGCCTAGCCTGGTTTCAAACAGTCTATATGCTTGCTTGGCCACAGCCCTGGGGGGAGAAGCCTGAAAATAGTCTGAGTTTTACATGAGCTCGATACTTATAGACTACATATTGTGTCATAAGCCCTTCCCTGGTCTCAGATGCATCTGGGATAGGGAAAGAATGCCTATCTACGCGGCCTACAAACCTTTGTGGGCACATGTTTACCACAGCCAATATAGAGAAGTATGCGAATAGTTCCTTATGCCTTTGTACACCCTCATCTTTCTGAAGGAATGTGACTATTTTTCAGAGGGGTCCATGCAAGTAATAGAAGAATACGCAGACTATTACTTAACAGAAAATGGCATGTATTTTAGAATGTTTGGTGGCTCAAGAGCCCCTTCCCTGCTACCAAAATATGCAACCGACTATATGGTCCATAAGGAGGCAGTCAGGCAAGTTTTCATTGATGGAATAGGCAAGTTCTTGTTTGAACACAAGAAGACCGCTTACCCCCCTTTGCCATTCAAACTAGGAAGCTGTAGATTTGCTAAAGTGAAACAGGACGATGAATTTGTAGCAGAATTAGAGAAATTCCATTTTGGCAGGATGCCATTTCATAGGATTGATTCCCAAGGTAAGGTCGTGGAGCATTGCAAAGAACACAAGGTTCATTTTGAGTATACTCATCACTTCGATAAGGAAGAATCTGTCTTCCGAAGTGCCCCTAACTTGTTAGCTCTAAGAAGAAGGTTCAAGCCAAAGATCACCACTAAAGGTGGAAAAGGGGCTGAACAAGCCAAAGCTGAGCAAGCCAGAGCTGAAGAAGAGGCCAAGAGGAGATAGGAGGAGGCCCGAAAGCTAGAACAGGAAGTTGCAGGATGGCTTCATAGCAAAGAAGAAGGAAAAAGAAAAGCTTCCCAAGAAGCAGCTGAGAGGGAACAAGAAGCAGCCAAAGAGGCTGAAGAAGTATCTAGGAAAGCCGCTGAAGAAGCGAAGAGAAAACTAGACGAGGAAATGAGAGGGTAGGAAGCAAAAAGGAAAAAGCTGATAGAGACAGGACAGTCAACTACTCAGGGGCAGAACCAGGAGACAGAAAACCTAGAGGTCCAGGATCCGCAAGTGCCTGCTTCCAGCACTCTTGTGGTCCCTACGCTCAGAATAGTTCCTTTTGTCCAGGAAAAGGGCAAGGAAATCCCTGATTTCAACACCGTATATTATGATAGGGATACCAAGATAATAATGAAGAGGACAGAAAGAAAGGTAGAAGCAGAACGAATGGCTGGCACAATGATAACAGATAAGGCTGTTATGATAGGCACAGACATGGATCCAAGGCTTACCATAAGGGCCGGGACTGCAATACTACATGCTTCAGAGGATAACATAGACAAGGTGATGACTAAACTGGAGTCATATAATAAATCTTCTGCTCAGTTGAAGGATACCCTGAAGAGAGAGAGAGAGGAGGGAAATAAGTTAAAGCAGAAATTTGAGCACTTATAGAGGGAGATGAGGACTGTTGAAGCTGAATTGCAGGCCTTGCATGAAGAGAGACAGGCTCAGGAGGCTACACAAGAACACCTTGAGCAAGTAGAAGAAGAAGATCAAAAGTTGAAAAAGGAGAAGGAGCAGTTGCTGCGAAAGGTGGAGGACCTAGAAGAACAGATGAAGATCCTTGAGCAGGACAATTATTTGCATTCCCAGGAACTAACAAAGCAACATCAAGAGCAGCTTGCCTCTCTAACCGTTGATCTGGAGGCAGCAAAGGAACAACAAGTAAATCTGCATCCTTTCAAGGAACATGTCCTGGCTCAGAAGGCTAAAATGCTACAGTTGCAGACCGCTCTGGAAGATGAGAGATGCAAGGTCCTTCAGATTGATAGCCGGTTGGGGGAGATCATGGAAACCTCCTCCTACTTCGTCGATAGATCCCAGGAGGTTCTTGAAGTTTTAAATGCCAGAATGGAAATGCTGGAGAACAATGCGGAGATTCCAGCAGAGCTACCAGCCAAGGACCATCAAGCCCTGAAAACGGACCATGACCTAGTAGAGTTCATCGTCAGCACCACGAAAGAATTTAAAAAGACCATCAAAAGGACGCAGGGAGCATGCTCATAATACTTCAAGAGGCTCCTCAATACATTCAACCGGTGCCAAACAGACGCTGAACACAAGCTTGATGAGTTCCCAGACCATGAAACCTTCATGGAGATATTGCAGAGCAGGTATCAGGATGCAGAGGCCAGAATGCAACAGATCAAGGCCATTGATGACCTGGTTTTGAAGAATGAAGTGGGCCACCCAGCCATTAGTGTGAGATTCTTGGAAGACCAGCTTCGTTTGAGCCCAGCAAGGGTTGAGACTATCAAGAACCAAGCCGAGAAATTTGAGATAAGCATTCAGTTTTTGGAGCCTAGCACTTTTGAAGGCATCGCAAGTGAAGTTGCAGCGTGGAGGAAGTTCCTAGAAATCCAAGTTGGGTCCTCTTCTTAAGGGATGAGTCACCTTTGTATTTTGTAATATTTTATAAAGGCGTTTGAAAAAGTAAGCGTTGGGAAAATGAAAGGTTGGGAATCCCAAAGGCTACTTTGGGCAGCCCAACCATTTGACTCTTTTGTATAAATATAATAGAAAAAGAAGTAAGAAGGGCTTTTTCCCAACAAGACTGGAGGATATATTGTATAAAGAACTATTTCCTTTTGCAATGAAATCTACAGTTTGCCAGTTGGAGAAAGAGATGTGAAATTTCCTAATGTTATGCAATGGATGGCGGAAAGATGAACTACTTTATTTTTTAGCTTCTGTCCATGAATCGTGAGATTGTTCTAACTTTATGGCCTATGTCTTGTTGGATAATTTCTGATTTATTTTGTGGAAAGTTCACCAAGAGTAATGTATGTTGCTTATATAACAATGAGCTATCTGATTGTTAGAATATTTTCTCCTTCATGTGTTATAAATATGAATATCAGCTATCTGTAATTTCTGTTTATCATACATGGAAATAACACATTACTCATGAATAATCATTCTTTTAGGCTCCCCGGGGATAGATAGTTAGTTAGTTAAATAGTTAGTTGATTCACTTCATGGTTGCATATGTGATTTATATGTTTGTGGACTTCAGATGAGAGGTAAGAAGCTGCGCAGCACATTGTGTAGTTCCCTGCATCTTTATCACTCCTGCATTGTTAGTTAGGCATTTGCATTGCATACGTTAAGTCAAATTTACAAAAACTCGGTGGACCGGGCCACAACCGGTAAAACCCCTAGTTTTGTTACCTTGACCTACGGTAGCCGGACCGCAAACTGGACGGATTCCCTACACCAAACAGTCAACGGGCTAGTTGGGAACGTTGATTGGGGAGAATCCTTTACTGTTGTCGCCTGCGAATTTCCAGGCCTCAACAGATACATAATATGGGACACCATAGAATTCCTAAACTTGCTTTAAATTTTATCCAAATCCACTCTTGTCTCAAGCTAGGTTGACATAAAAACATCATATTGTGATTAAATGATTAAAAAATTGATAAAAAACTCCCTTTGCAAAATATTAATAACATTAAAACCATTATTACATAAGAATAAGAGTGATACAATTAATATTTAATACTAAAAAAACATAAATACTATAACTATATCATTAACCCTAATCTAGTTGATCAATTACCTCAAATTACCTCTCACAACTCTTAAAAACTCTTACGAGTGAAACTAGGCATTAAACAACTACTACAACTCTATGATGAAACGATTCGTCATCCGCGAGCATTGCCATCATTGTCAAGTTTTTCATACCTGCTTATTTGGGAGTTTAGAATCTCATAATTAAATAGTCGCCGCCGCCAAATTGAAGGATTTGGCTGCGAGTCGAATTCAAGGATTTGGGTGCGAGTTGGGGGTGAATCCAAGAGGATCAATATATAGTGCTCCAAAGAGGTAATGGATGGTCAAATCCGAGCGTTCTCAAGGCATATGGAAGGCCAACATACAAATTAATAGGACTCATATGAGGAAAACTTCAAAAATATTTTTCATTTTGCACACATCCTAATGTACTCAGGTTTGAGGTCAAAATCTGCATATACACGTGAGTATTGCTTTAAAAGTAGCCTATAGGTATAAACACGCAATTTTGGGGGATGATCTTGGAACATCAAAGTATAATATAAGTCCATGGAGTCCAAAGAGTTTGCAGAGGGACAGGAAAGGCCATAAATGTTTGATCAACCAGGTGTGGTAAAATCAGCTATAACACCAAATTTGCTCAAAATTAAGAGCACCACTTGGTCCTCCTTCTTGTCAATCCCACACTACTTGCACTGCATGAAAAGGCATTTGAATTTTGAGAAGAATTGTTGGATGGTTTCAACATTGCTAGGAAATTATTTTAAAATTGGATATAATATCAATCCCTTTAATTCTAGGACATTATGACTATCCCTCTTCAGCAAAAATATATGGAATCATTCTAGAAAATAAAATCAACATATCGCTAGAAAGTCATGGAAAAATAGTCAAATTCCATGCAGGATTTCATGGTTGTAATTGGACTATGGGACACCTTGTTACTCTTAGAATCATTGCTAAGGAGTGTTGCATTAAAAAAATTAATATTTTTTGTTGCTTTGTTGACTTTAGAAAATCATGTGTCCCAATGCCTAGAAGTAACCCCTCAAATAGATTAGAAGAACGAAAATCCCCTTTTGAGTTGATAGTTATTGCAATAGGTTTGTACATGAAAGTTATGGTGATGTTTAAGAATAGGACACAAGCAATGTTGTCCCATATCTGTAACATGTTTTGGTATTTACATCCATAAACTAGAAGATTGTTTATAAGAGATAGGTTGTACTAGCACAATTTTCACTTGTATAGTAATCACCTTTCTTCTCTAATCTAGATATATTGTTATTACGGCCAAGAGTCCTCATGATCTCAACAAGCAACTGAAAATTCTCAATGATAATTAAATCTCAAAGATCACTTATCATAATATCATATACGATAAAAAAAAATCAAGAAGAAAATGAGTTCATATAATTATCTCATAATCAATCTTCAACATTCGATTAACTAGAACTATAAAATTGTGAAAAGTATTAATGGAGCGTAGAAATCTTATTATGAGCTTCAAAATAATTGTAAATGAGTAGATCTGTAGATTTAGGATAGGAAGAAAGTTCTACCTAAGACTTTCATCACTCTAGTTATTATATGGTTGTGAAGTCTCAGGTTGCAACGTCTCTACATAATAACGAAGAACGATAGCCCAAATCCAAATGTTATTTATAACATATTATATCAAAATGAAAGGAAATACACCCTATCCTCTCATCCTCATAGAAGTGAGTCCATCCACAATTGAGAGCGTCTCTATCACTAGTTACATAATGAACAAGAAGAAGATAAATAACATGGGAGACAAGAGGCTTCCTAAAATTGATTCTTGCTCTCGTCAAAACCACCTACAACTTAGGTGAGGTTGACATAAAGATACCAAGTCACGGTGAAATCATTAGGGAGTTGAGGAAGAGGATGTTTTCTAGAATAGCTATAATATTAAAAGTATTATTACATCTAAATCTAACTATAAGATGTGGTGCAGTAAAGAGTTAGAGGATAAGAGAAAATTTAACAAATTATTAAAAAGTGATCAACCCAATCTACAAGATCAAAAGTATATATATGTTTTGACTATTATTGTAACTCTCATGAACCCCAAAGTGAAACATAATGCTGGACAATCCTAAAATGTTGTGGTATGAAATAATTTTCTCTCTTTGTAACGCAAGCATTGTTGAAGATCAACATATTTTCCACAATACTAACATTCCTAATATTGTAACTCATAAATCACAATTATGGATATTTATTAATGTTTTTCTTAAAACTTTTGGAGCATAAAAATAAAATTTTAAAAAAAACTAAGGAATTATTTACCTCTATAGATAAAAATTAGTTATCATCCCTCATTATTTTTAAATCTATTATTTTTATTTATATTATTTTATAATATAATTCATGTTTATATTATTAACTATTAAGTAATATAATTCATTTTATAGGTTTCTTATGTATTTAATTTCAATTTATTTAAGAAGATATTTCTCTAAATATTAATTTATTTGTTTTTAATAATATTTTATTTATTTTTTATAATATAATTGACATATGTAAATCAATAACAATCTTTTCCTTCTACCTATTTTGTCTCCTACTTATTTAAAAGCCAAACATATTATTAATTAAAATGGTTTGGTGATCAAATTATATGTTACAAGTTTTAGCCTAGCGTGAAACAAGAAGCTGTCAATATATGTCATTATTTTATTTCTTATTGTGAAGCCATGTAGTAATATAATGCAGTGATATAGGCAGATTGGCCTTAGCCGAATAGACCATAAATAGACTTAATAGCATTTCATGATTATTTCACCCGCAATCAACTCGTTTGTAATGAGATAATTAATTGTTGAAGGTTTTGGATGTTTTTGAGTTATTTTTTTTTGTCGTTGGTGACAAATTTTTTTAATGATTTTAAGAATGGTTTTTATTTAAATTAGATTTTTAATTTTAGAAATAAGTTCAATATACTGGAAAATTCAAAGTATGCAATTTCAATAATGTGTATGTATCATTTTAATAATTCAAACAGAATTTTATCTAAAAGATGGTATCTATAAAAACTAGTTATTCAATAATGTGTATGTATCATTTTAATAATTTAAACAGAATTTTATCTAAAAGATGGTATTTATAAAAACTAGTTATTAATTGTAAATTGATTATCTTTATGAGTTTAAATAAAAATAGGTTTTTTTTAACTCATATGGTTTTGAAGTTTTGGGTTGTAGTATCTTTAAAGAATATTGGAAAAAACTGTGTAAAAATATTTAAAAAAAAATTGTGTGAATCCAAAAACATTTTATAACCTATAACTTTAATACTAAAAGCAATATACCTTTTCCTATCTTCTCATGGAAGTGGGGTTCTCCCCTATAGAGAGCTTCGCTATAACTAGGCACCTCCTATACACACATACATAGGATAAAGAATATGGGACACCATAGACTTCCTAAAACTGCTTTAAATTTTATCCAAAACCTCTCTTGTCTCAAGCTAAATTGACATAAAAAAACCATGGTGTGATTAAACCATTTAAAGATTGATGAATATCACTTTACAAAATATTGATAACATCAAGATCATTATTACACATAAATATAAATTTAAGAAACAAATATAATACAATCAAAATTTAATATTAAAAAAACCTAAAAAATATATATTTTTTTTTCCAAGGAAAAAAATCGTAAATACTTTATTCACATTTAGTAGATGGCCCTCATAAAATATAACTAAGAGTATAACTAGGCTATTAAGAGTATAACTAGGCTATTAACCCTAGTTGATGAAATTACCTCTCACAAACTCTTTAAAGTGAAACTAGGCATTAAACACCTACACCATCTCTGTGGGATGAAACGATTCCTCATCCACCAGCGCCGCCATCATCGTCAAGTTTTTCATAGCTGGGAGTTCAGAATCTGATAATTGAATCGCCGCCGCCGCCTAATTGAAGGATTTGAGTGCGACAGTGAGGATGGAGATGAAGACGAACACTCTTACAAAGGAATTTCTTCACATGAACACAGGAAATGGAGAATTCAGCTATGCTCAAAATTCCAGTTTCCAGGTTTTAGTTCGTAATACATATCTATGTGAATAATTCATTCATATCATTTAAAGTATTTTATGCATTGCCTTAGATCGATCGTAATCTAATATTGCAGAAGAGATCATTGGAACGTGTACAGCCTTTATTGGAGGAATGCATTTTATCAATGAAGCTGATGGAGAGCAAGACATTTTGCATCGCAGATCTGGGTTGTTCGTCTGGACCCAACGCTCTATTGCCCACAGAAAATATAATAAAGAGCCTGGAAGCCAAATATCTCTCGGCGGCGGGCAATATTCCTGTCCCGCAGTTCCAAGTATTCCTTAACGATCTTCCTTCCAGTGATTTCAATACCCTCTTCAGGTCGTTGCATCCAGTATCTACTGATCGGAATGATCCAATGGCGGTTGTAGCAGCGAAATCATATTTCGCAGCAGGCGTAGCGGGGTCGTTCTATGAGAGGCTATTTCCAGACAAGAGCCTTCATTTCGTGCATTCTTCATACAGTCTTCATTGGCTTTCTCAAGTATATTGTTTTCATAACATATATAACCTAGATCTGATATGGGGTGGGTTTACATGTGTTTCTTATAACATTTATATTGGTATAAGTCCACTGATTCTATTGTCTTTTTTTGGACATGATTAGGTTCCCCCTGAGCTTTTAGATAAGAATTCACTGACATGGAACAAAGGTAAAATATCGGCAGGAGCATCTCCGGCTGTTAGAGAAGCTTATTGTCATCAATTTCAGAAGGATTTCAACGCGTTTTTAAGAGCCCGAGCAGCGGAGATGGTTGCGGGAGGCCGCATGTTTTTGAGCTTAATAGGTCGAACGTCACGGGATCCAACCGATGAGGGTTTCACTGCCTTACAGTGGGAGTCGTTGGAAAACAGTTTGAATGATTTGGTATCTCAGGTACTTTCAGCGCGGATGTTTTCGGGCGCTTTTGGGGTTGAATTGATTGATTTATTGATCGAGTAATGTTATACCGTGTATTGTTGCAGGGATTGATCGAGGAGGAGAAGGTGGACTTGTTTAACCTGCCACTGTTTTGGCCATGTAGGGAGGAAGTGATGAGTGAAGTAGCGAGAGAGGGTTCATTTCATATACACCGATTGGAGCTCCCGAAATCATCCGAGATGTTCTCTAAAGAGGAGATGGCAGCCATGATAGCCTCGGCTTCTGCACAGGAAGCGCAGGCAAAAACATTTTCAAAGCAAATTAGATCAATCCTGGAAAGTCTGCTGAAATATCATTTTGGAAATGAAGTCATGGAGGCGCTATTCGAGAGTTATGAAGAAATGATGGCAAAGAGAATAAATAAATCCATCGAGAATAGAAAGAATAGAGCAGAGGAAGGAATTCTGACTTTAATCGTGGAGCGTAATTGAAAAGTGCAGTCTAAATGTTCAACCAGACGGGCCTCTTCGTGGTTGAGAAATTTGGTTAGATTGTAATTAGTAACAACCTAAACAATAATATGTTTGAAATATTATTACTAAGATTAATATGTTTGAAATATTTCTTGAGGTATGAATATGAATATGTTATATAACATATGATAATATTTTTTTTCTATGAATATATAACATATTTTTTTTTTTAATTAATTTTTTTTTTTCATTGTTCTCTTATTTCTCTTTTGTTACTCATTTTTTTTCTTTTTGAAAAAAGAATTCAACTAAAGCGTAAGACATTATTTTCTTTAATGAACATAACATTCTTATTACATAATTTATTGTGTGAATTCTCTTTAGGAATGTGATTCCTTGTACATCTTCAACCTATGCCCATCGGCCAACATTGAAAATTAGTTGTCCTCTAGTGTTCTTATCTTGACTGCTCCATTATCATATATGGTGTCTATTTGGTATGGTCCTATCCACCTAGCTATTAACTTTCCTTTGAACTTTTGGAATCTAGAGTGATATAATAATTTGAGTGTGAATTTTATTTTATTTTATTTATCAATATTCGTTTAGCTAATTTAATTGTAGAATGCATTATTTTTTAATGTTGAACATTTCCATGTAATGTTTAGCATTTGTTGTCATTGTTTTGATCTCAAACTCAATGGATAACAAAACCTTTGTTCCATATATCATTTCATTGAGAGTAAATCCAATGGTTGTTTTCCATGTTATTGTAGTCCCAAACTACTTCATTAAGTCTATGAGCCCAATTTATTTTATGTAAATGAAATCTTTTGCTCAATTTATTTTATGTAAATGAAATCTTTTGGTTAAAATTTCTCTAACTCCCTGTTTGTGACTTCCACTTGTCCATTTACTTGTGGGTGATAGGAGGAAGTGTGTCTATATTTTATTTTGTTCCTTCCCAATAGCTCTTGAATTAGATTGGACTCGAATTGTGTTCCTTGATTAGAGACAAGTTCTATGGGGACCCCAAATACGGTGAATATTTGTTTTGTGAACAACTTTGACACACTATTCTGATAATATTTAGCAATATCTTTAAATTCTACCCATTGGTTGAGGTATTCTATACATATTAGGATACATTTATTTTTGTTGGAAGGTGGCTTAAGTGGTCCCACGAAGTCAAATCCCCATTTATCAAATGGATCTAATGATATTTTAGGTTGAAGAGGCATTTCATACTTTTGTGTGGGTTTACCCAACCTATAGAATTCATGATAGTGTGCTACATACTCTTGAGCATCCTTTTAGATTGTATGCCAATAGTACCCCGTTTGGAGTATCTTATGAGCTGTCGGCATCAAAAAGCAACCATAGGATACTATGGATAATAAGCAGCCATAGAATAATATGAATAATATGATGAGACGTCCAACGGACAACATGGCCTTATCTCGCTTTATGCAGTGCTTTCCCTCATTCGTCTTTTTGGCTTTATTCACCCGGTTCAATGCATTACAAGTGAATTTCTTGAGTTACTTTCAGCATATATAATTCATTATTCAAACATGAAACAAGGCTTAGCTGCAAAGCTGCATATTCCCTACCTCTAGATTTGAAATCTTGAAGATGTGAGGGCCTAGTCCTAGTTAAAAGTTGCTCTATTCGTATATTTGGTAAAGCATTGCCACATTATTTAGTAAAGTTTACATTGTTGTGGATTTGCTATTTCCAAATAGTCCTAGTTGAAAGCTGCTCCATTCATATATTTGGTAAATCATGGCCAGATTATTTGGTAAAGTTTACATTGCTCTGTGTTTTATGGTGCAATTTTCAAGTGAGTTTCATTAAATATATTCAAACTCTTATATGCCATTTGGAAAGGGTTTATGGAGACCTTGTGGAAGTGGTATCGAGATCTTGCCACGGTTAATTTATATGAACATAATAGTTTAGTTCTTGTGACAGTATAAGCGATTGTGTAATTGTGTAATAATAGAAATACTGAAGAAAATTCTTGGTTTAGAAAATAAACCCTAATTACAATTGACTCTAAGTAGTGTAATATCTTGAATTTTGGACCTAACACTTATAGGCATGTGACTATTGATTATGATGATTATCTTGATGTTTTACTTTTATATTGGGTCAAAGACCCCACTGCATATGAACATGATGATTCGTTTTATATATTCATTAGAGGAAATTTCAACTCAAAATGGGCCTCCTAAAATGAATTAATAAAATAATAGTTAAAATAATAAAATAATATTTATTAATTTTGGAGGAAGAAAAGAAAAAAAATACTTTTTTGTTTGTATTTTTGACATATCTCCGTGTGTTTTTACTCAAATTTCAATTGGGAGATCTCGCTGGATGTAGAATTAAATTCTGCATCCAACGAGTACCCACTTAGCATACTTTTTATGGACCCCGCTACCCCAAAAACAAGAAATACCTGAAAAAATGGAATGATGATGTCATCGTTCCATTTTTTCATGTATTTCTTGTTTTTGGGGTAGTGGGGTCCGTCAAAAGTATGATGAGTGGGTACTCGTTGCATGCAGAATTTAATTCCGCATCCAACGAGCTCTCCCGATCGAAATTTGAGTAAAAACACAGGGATATATGTCAAAAATACAAACAAAAAAA
Source organism: Pseudotsuga menziesii (assembly GCA_001517045.1). Taxonomy (NCBI): domain Eukaryota; kingdom Viridiplantae; phylum Streptophyta; class Pinopsida; order Pinales; family Pinaceae; genus Pseudotsuga; species Pseudotsuga menziesii. Next base: position 325,688 of record LPNX010443971.1, read on the forward strand.
GTAGTTTTTTTTATGATACCTATCCCCAATTTTATATTTAAAAAGTGTTTAAGATCTATACGGTATTTCAAATTTAAAGCAATTTCATTGGCTAACACATGATGACATGGAATTTGAATAAAAGTGAAAAGGCTCATTTTGAGTTGAAATTTCTTCTAATGGGGCGTAAGACAATTATTGATGATATATGTATATGTTTGTTTGTGTTGGGCATGGACCGTGAAGCACATGATTGATGAGATGTTTTTTGTTGAGTGAGGAGCTCTGGAGCACTTGAGTGATTGATGATTTGTATTGAGCAAGAAGCTCTGGAGCACATGAGTACTTACCTTTGTGTTGAGAAAGAAGCTTTGGAACACAAGAAAAGATAATTGGATGTGTTGTGCATAATACCTAGAGCCTTCGATGCTGATGTTGAGCATAAGCTCTAGAGCATCAAATCCTTGGACATTATATCCCTAGGTGTATCATACAAGTACATCCTAGCACTAGTGTTGATCGACGAGCTATGGAATTGCACTGAATTATAATTCCCTGTTAAAGCGTTGAGTATGGGCTCTCGTAAGCGCTAGGGGTTACTGAAAAAATTTTAATAAATTATGAGTGAAAATGACTCAAGAAAAATATTGATCTCATCATACTTGTTTATAAGTGATAAAATGAAACTTCCAATTTCTGTATTCTCATCAAAGTACTGAAGGGCTACCACTTTAAATGAGGGAAATCCAACATGCAAGGATGTTTAGAGTTGCCTAGACTAGTAGACCTAACCCATCCACCTACTTGACCTTAATGAAGAAGTGTCATTAAGTCTAGGGATCATGGTATATGATGCCCAAAGACAAATGTTAACAAAGTGTTATATTATTATGTACTTTATACATGGTATGGATAAAGAATTAAATACATTAATAATATAAATAAATGAAAGAAAGAAGAGAATCTCTATCAATTATTGTTTATTATTAAAGATTGATAAATAGTATAATGTCTAAGAAAATCCAATTTGGAACTAGTATATAGTTCCTAAGTTAAAATATTATTAATTACCCAAAGTAATTGAAAAGGGTTAAATCAAGAAACCAAGGTTTCTTGATTTAACTGTCCCTTTGACTGGAAAGTCTCTCTGTAAATACTCAAGCCAAGTAAAGGCTTGGGGTTCTGATCTATCATTAGAGGAGTTATTTTTCTGCATGTTTGCTCTCAAGTAAATTCTTGAAGAAACATTTCCTCGAAGGAAAGGGAGAACTGATCCAAATCTGATAGACCAGATAGGAAACCTTACCTTAGGAGCTCTAAGCTACTTGCATGTTGGAGTCTAGATCAGGGGGATCCGGATTAAAACTAGAAACGGTTACGAGTCATGGTTGGGAGGAACATGGTAGTTTCCAAGTGATTTGGTCATAAAAATTAGAGGTGATATGTGTCTTAAATTGTTAATGCTCGTTATTTAAAAAGTGTGCAGGTGCAACCATTAAAGGAGCTTCAGAAAAATTACAGGTATGAGTTCTTAGCATGTTAGGTTCATTTCTAGGGTAAATGTTGGGTGCTTTATGTAAATATTCTTTGTATATTTCTAACCCTAGAAATGACGGTTCTGTCCCTATCTCCTAGGGTTTCATTTCTTAAATCCTAATCCGAGACTCTATTCTATTTTTCTAGATTAATTTATAGAAATATTAGGTAAATGATTTCAATGCATTTCCTAATCCTATGCCTTGGATTCTCTGGATAGAATCTGCTATGGTTTGTATTTTCTTTAAATACTAAGCTTAGGTTGTAAGTTTCTACCTTACCATGGTTTGTACTTTCAAATTGATTTATGTATTATTCCCATGCTTAGTTCATGCTTACTATAGCTAGGTTTTGTTACAAGTTAGCATATAATTGTTCTACAGGTTGCATTACTCTGCTGACATGTTTCATTTGTCAGCAGAGGTTTGTTTTAAAATCAGAATTTGTCCAGAAGTATAGGTTAAATATATAGAAATATATATACAACAATATTAAAATAGTTTTATAATTAATCTACTAATTATACTACTTATAAACTAAAGTACAAAATTAAATATTCTAAACTAAATCAAAAAAGAACACACGAAACTAAATCTAAGATAGCAAACCATTAAAGACCTTCAAGGTCTGTCTCAACAAAGTATAAATTAAATATCATAACATTACATTACATACACATAATCATAATTAACCAAACAGAGAAGGCATCGTGACCATCCACGTGGTCCAATACCAAACATTTGTTTTATTATATAAACACCCACAGTTCTATTTATTCCATCTTAAACAAAATTTCATAACTCATCAAAAAATTACGCATAACCTATTAAATAACATTGATACCATATTATAAACCCATGTATTACAAATAGGAACAAGAATCGAATCATGTGGGCATACAAGCCCATCCTCATTTTTTATTAAAATACAACTCATCACTTTAATAACTGAACAGAGTCAAACCCTATGGGGTTTTGTTTACATACACACTCAGACCATGCTATACATAACCCGTATGTGGGAAACAATTTATAAACCACTACCATGCTTGTAAGACAAACAATGATTTTGCTACAGCATGACCTCGGCCAACATTTTAAATACACAGAGTCCTTTTAGAGTCTAAACATAACAATGAATGCCATCATGGGATTATAACCCTAGCTTCTATAAAACCCATAGAATCATAACATTAAATAACCCATAGATGCTACACATAGAATTCACTTAAGTTACGGCCATGCCAAAATAAAACTACACAGTATGGTTTTATTACAAAACTACTATGTCAATGAATCAACCCATTAAACTATCTAATACAGGATAAGCAAGAAATGAAATAACATCAATACACTCGCAGCTATGATGGGGAATCCATTCATGGCTTGGTCTTCCAGAACCCACGTTGTTCGCCATTACAGCCATTAAAATTTACTCAACACATAGACCTCAAATGAAGGCGAATGTGTGTGTCAAAACCGCCTTAATAAACCATTAACGTAGCACATACATTACACACACATTAAGCTAAAGGATAATGATCATTTATAAAAAAAAATGTAGAGTTTATACACCATACACAAAAAGGTAAATCGCGGTGTCTTGACACAGGCCTTTCCGAAACAAAAACCAAGTCCACACAGGCATGCCAATGGCCTATGGCACCATTGCAAGCAATGGTGCCGCCCAGGGCTCAAAGGACCAAACCATTTATAATTACAACCCAAAATTTATACGCAGAGCCAAGGGAAACATGATTTTACCCATGACCAAAGCCATTACAACATTTAATTAAAATCCAAGTCTGTAATATTAAGCCCGAAGGCGAAATCGAAACCTACGGCTTAAAACCACAACCAAGAAACAAATCGAAACACAGTCTACCCAAGAGGGACAAGAGGTAGCAAGTATAGGATTGCTCACTGGATTACCATGGCCATGTTGCAAACACTTGGAGCCGACAGTGAAGTATGGAGCCAGCCCACTTTCGCTACCCTGTCACCTGAAACCAAAATCGAATACGCCTTGGGTGAGAAGCATGAAAACGATCAAGTGTATCAATTCCAACCATAATAATGTTGATAAACCAAATGGGATCATACTTGTGTGACAATGGAGGTCGCCTCCATTTCACTAGTGCAGAGCGAAACCAAACCGCAACTCAAACCTTGCAAATGACAAAACCATCATGTTTCCAAGCCCTAAGCTTGGGGCTTCCACGTTTTTCCAAGAGAATTGAATGCACGAGCTGGAGTCCATTTACGAATTATCAAACCCACTCTCCATAGTCAATCTTCATTGTAAGGTATCGTTAGTACCACCCTCCATGCATTAGGCTTAAACCCTATTACCATATGGTTCCACCTTATGTTATATCGCCACCCTATTTTATATCACCATGAACATTAGAACATATACACTATAGCAAGGTTAATTTATTACAACAATAAGGTTTAAAGTGTAGAGTCCATATATGGTCTGCGCTAGCCTTAAGTCAACCCCAAGACTTATGTAATAATACAAGGTATGTACCCAATGTTTCAGACCTTTTAACATATGAATCTTAGTTTAGAATCTTAACCTAATACAAATACAATTAAGCCCTAGAATTAGGCTTAGTGAACATGGAATATTCAATATGCCATATTTTTCAATTTTTCCCTTGTAAGAGAATCACAATCTGAATCTAGTTCGAGTTAATAACATGCACATATAAAAACACAAGATATGATTAATAGTTTTAATAAACTAAACATAAACGTAATTAATAGCATGATGTAAAATGAATATTTATAAGACCCTAAGGAAGCATAAGTACTGAACAAGAACTTTAGCAGCGATGGAAAAAATGACGAGAATCGTAATTATACCTGTTATGATTCAGAGTTGGTAAAGGAACCAAATTAAACCAGTAGTATGTTCTTCAATATCGAGGCTCTCCATACTCTTTAAACAATTTTCCATGACAAGTATGAACTGCATGTGAAATAGAACAAGTTCCTTAGTTCAGAGAACTAAGTAAGCCCATAAACAAGTACACACCTTTACCTCTCAAACCGTCATGGGAGAACGAGTCCCACCACTCCACCCACTTTGTTTCCACGAACAAAGTTAAGTTAGGATGTGATAATTAACAGGTGCGACTATGCAGAAAGGATGAAGCATATAAATCCAGTGCGAACACATAATTGACAAAAGTGTAAACATAATTGCTAAGCGGTAAATAGAAGTACAACAACATAAGTAAGATACATTAAAAAATAATGACTGAAAGTAAAAGACAGCACGTAAGGACAACTTACGAATAAATAGAGGCACATGAAGTGTACGATAGAGTTCCGTAAGTGAATTATGTTCTGTCTAGGTACTTTTTAATAGCCTATAATTTTTTTTTTCAATTTTTGGGAACATTACAAGTGGTATCACAGCCCAGTTTCAATACTAAGAGACCTATGGGAACACTAATCAATCACCACAAAGAAAATAAAGTATAATATTAAATTTTGGTTTCTAACAAAAAATTTTCCTGTTATTAAAATTTTTTGCAGTTACAAGAATTTTTACAGGAACCGTTCAGATTATGAACATTGAGGGAGACAACAGTCGACAAGGAAGAATGAATACCCCCACCCCAGAAGGAGAACTAGTGGTGGAGCTGAATTCTAATATTTTGAAGACTATACATAGTCTTCAAGCATAATTGCGAAGTCTCAGAGAAGCATAATTGCAAAGTATTAGATGAACTAAGTGATGTTAACTGATGTCTATCAAAGGATAACTCAACACATAATAGGGTGAACTGATGGTGGGACTCCCATGATTATAGGGAATGGCCTCTAGAAATCCTAAATTCATGTAAAATGGTGCATAAAGTGGTAGGTGGGCCCCAGATGATTTTCCCATGGCACTAATGAAGTGTAAACATAAACCTTAGCTATAAAATTACATTTAGACTATGGTGGTCAAGGGAGGAATATTAATTAATCCTAACACCCCCCCTTAATCCAAAATTGGACAAATTGGGCCCTGGAAACTAAGACCAAAGGTCACCCATACAATCTAATGCAAAAAATAACTTCTTAATAAACCAAGCAAAAATGGGGAAAACCCCCACACAAAATGAATAGTGGAACTAGGATCAAGCTTTCATAGCAAGAGAATTCCTCCCGAGTTAAAAAAATTGTGAAATTTTTATGTAGTCTACATCTCTGTGGAGAAGTAATGCAATGTGATGATCCTTATGTGCACTTGTCCCCTCACTACTACATTTCGATCCAAAATCCGACGGAAAAATCCGACAGCGCATGGATTTTTTCTTTTAACTGTACCAAAAATCACAAAGATAATTTTTTTTTTGAAATTGTGGTCATAAGTGTCGCTTAAGCGACGGATAGGCTCATAAGCGTCGCTTAAGCGACGGCTAGCCTCATAAGCATCGCTTAAGCGACGGCACATAAATTGGTCAATCATTTAAATAAATACACTTAATTGGTCAATGATTTAAAATGGAAAGCGCCATCGCATATCCGACACATCGGTTCATATTCCTACACACACTCATATAAATAGATGTACGCCTAGGTTCATTATCTCACACACTCAGTCTCACACTTATCTCTTGGACAAGAAATGCGAAATTGCTAAGGGTTTTTTTTTGGCCTTGTGCTTTTGTTGGGATCTTCCCACTTGGTCTTGGATTTTGGTCTTGCTCTTTTGTGGGGATCTTCCCACTTGGTCTTGGATTTTGGTCTTGCTCTTTGGATTTGGTTCTAACCCTTGTGGAAAAGAAGACTCATCATATACTTGGGTTTGCTCGTACTTTGTTCTTAGGGTTTGAGTAATAAAATGCCACGTAACAATAATGTTACAGGTCATCAAGATCCAGCAGAACAAAATCGACAATTGCTTGCTAGGTTGTGGGATGGAGTGGAAAGAAGGGGTGATGGAAAATGTTATTGTCCTTGCAATTGATGTAGGGGATTTAATACGAGAAGGTTACTGATCAGAACAGCTAAAAGACATTGTAGAGAACATGGACATGTTGAGGGGGGGCATGAATATCATCCATTGGTAAGTCAATATAATTCATGATTATATATCATGCGGTCTTTATATTGAGAGTTTTTGTAATTGTATATTGTATCATTTTTATTTTTGTTACTTAATCGACATGACTAACGTTCTTTGTTTGATGTTTTAATTGTAATTATAAAGCAAGGGCCTCCTAGGGCTGTTCCGAACATGGAGAATGTGGTAATTACGGAACAACTAGTGCAGGAGGAACGTTAATATGCAGGTCCTGTGAATACTGATCATGATCAAGTTAATGATGACATGGAATGAGACGATGATCATGACGATAACATAATTGAGGATGATGGTGCAAATGCATTAATCAATGATGCATTTAATGTTAGAATGGACGATGATCAAGCTCATGTGCCGCCAATTGATGACTTTGAAGATCTTCATGATTTACCTACACTTGAGAAGGCAGACAAACCGCTTTTTGAAGGCTCCCACATAAGTGTTCTCTCTGCTGTGTTGCTGATAATGAACTTGAAGGTTAAGCATGGTTTTTCAAACACATCCATCACGCTGGTGTTAAGGTACGTATGTGATTATATGTTTCATCGATCACATATATATGATTTGATTTATGTTGCTATAATATTTGTATTGGTATACGTACTTCATCATAAAAATAATAAGGATGTATTTGTTGTCGTTAATATTATGCTCTTCAAATATTTATACTAACCATCTTTTTAAAATTTGTTGTAACAGTTTGATAGGTGAATATTTGTTACCACCATCAAATAAATTACCTCGCACATACCGAGATTTAAAAAATATCATGAACTATGTTGGAATGGACTATCAAGAAATTGATGCATGTCCTAATGATCATATTTTATATTATAATCAGTATGAGTTTGCAACAGAATGCCCTATATGTCATAGCAGTAGATACCAAACAGATCAAGTAACCAAAAAGGTGTCTTGTAAGGTTCTTCGTTATATTCCCATTATTCCATGCTTGCAACGACTGTTTAGGTGCAAAAACATAGCACAATGTATGGATTACCATGCATGGAATAGAAGTGGAGATGATATTCTTCAAATGCCCACAGATGGTTCTGCATTTACAAACATAGAGGAAAAATGGCCACACTTTAAATAAGAACCTAGTAATGCTATACTTTCTTTGGCAGCGGATGGTGTCAATCCATTTAAAGAGATGAGATCTACTTGCTCAGTTTGGCCTGGTTTTGTTATCAACAATAACATTCCTCCATGGATGTCAATAAAGAGGCAGCATATAATGTTGTCAATGATTGTTCCAGGTATAATTTGTACTTTAGAACAATGTTTTTTTAATGCATTAGTATTTAATTTGTCATGAAGATCAATAT
>LPNX010443991.1:3913-38397 GCA_001517045.1 Pseudotsuga menziesii
TTCTATGGTTTTTATTGCATTTACAAATAAAAAATGGTAATTTAAGTATCTAATTGAAAAAAAAAGCTACGGGTGAATGAATTACCTGGTAATATGACGATTCACCGCAGGATTTGTCTTCAAATGGAGGAATGGGCACTCTTCCATGCTCCTTCGGCACTCTTCCACGCTCCTTTTCGCGATACTGTTCGGTGAAAATGACTCTCGGGTGGGGGACTGTGTGTTTTTATTTATTTTTTTAAATTTACAAAACGCGCACGCGTTATGGAACTACAAAACGCATACGCGTTTTGTAGTTCTATAACGCGTGCACGTTATTGTTACCTAGCCTACATGTCTGCTGACATGTCAGGCTCGGATTTACTATTCCAAGCGCTATGGAAGAGGAGCGCATTCTTTTTCTATGTAACGTGAGCGTGCTCCTAAAAAGTGAGATTGCATCTAAAAGGTCCCTCAACTTCTTCCACACACCCTAAAGTGTTCTTTAAGGTTGGTGGCATAAGTTCCCAACTACGTTAACCATTTTGCACCTAACCCCATCTCCTTCCCATTAAGCGGTAGCGCATAAAATCATGATTGTAGTTCTAGTTTTTATATTTGAACTAAGTTTTTATGACATCTTCCATTGTTTTTGACATGATGTCTGCTACAGAGAGAAATTCCTATGGCTTGGGGTACCACAACAGACAGCTTGACTCCAGAAATCAATACTTTCCAATATGCAATAGAAATCAAATATCTAACACTAAAGGATCATACCTCGTACCTTATTCCAGACGGTTGAAGTAGATCCCCGTTGAGTTTTCCAACTTCAGCTTGAATTGATAAATCACTTCCTCAACAACAAGTAAAGAAGACAAGCATACTATATATCTTGGTTTTAGATCTATTTTAGAATATATAATCAACAATGTATAAGCATTTGAAATCATCCATGGATAAAATATTCATTCAAATATACATTATTGGACAGGAAAATATATTTCTATTAATATAAAATCAGAGATTACAATGGATACAACCTCTGTCGGCACGTCTGCGAATCGAAGAAACTGAATCCCCCACTTGGGCCTCCACCACCTCGATCCTCCATCTCTCGATAGCAAGCTCACAAGCAAAATGCAAGCTTGGGAAGAACACAAAAGTGCTCCAAGGGACAAAGGGATGCAGACTCAAGCACAAGTTCCAGCAACAATGGTCTATAGTTTCTTTACTCTCAATTCTCTCATATGCCTTCAATGTACCAAAGAGTTCCTTATATAGGTTTTCAATGGGGTAATGAAAGGTCGAATCCAAGAGATGTCAAGGAATATGGAAGGCCAGGAGTCAAGTGAGTCAGATCCATGTCAAGGAAAACTCCAAAAGAATTTGGATTATGTACACATCCCGATGTACACAGTTTTAGGGGTCAAACCCACGTATATATGCGATTAGGGGTTTAAAAGTTGTGTGTATTAATTTTCACATGTTTTTAGGGATGGTCAAGGAAACATCAAAGGACAAAAAATGGTCTAAGGGGTCTAAGGAGTTAGCAGAGGGACAGGGGAAGGACATACAAGTGTGATTCACCTGGAGTGGTAAAATCAGCTATAACAGATGCCCCCTAATGTGTGAGGTCAGAGGGGTCATACGATGGCCGAAATACAATATAAGTCCATCCCAAAAGTGGAGTGATGAAGGATCCCAAATGGAAGACCAGCCACCCAATCAGCATAGTACAATGATACAACTCTGCACATAACTACAAATACATATAGCAGTCCCGGATACATAAGAGTACAATGGCCATGAATAGGCATGATACAAGATATCACATAAGTGGTCATCGCCACGTACAATACACATAGATCAGAATCTCCATGATGAAGATATACAAAGGATAATGATCTCCATAATAGCTGGAAATGTCTGACATATACTGGAATCAAGTCATGAGAGCTGAAATCTCATGAACACTGGCACGATCAAGGAGGTAGCATATAAGAGATGCCACCAATATGGAAGGTCTTCTAAACAAACTGCTACAAGTACATGTCCTCCTATGTGAATAGAGGTGTCGAGGTCGAACATAGCAATCCATCGTTTGATTACCGGCCATTGATGTATACCGTTAACAGACGTGAGATCACCCACCAATAATGAAAATGGGAATCAAGGTACTAGAGTGCAAACTAACAACTGTGAATAAATGTGTTGAGGTCAAACACTTGAGAGGATCCATCGATCATGTATTCCCAAAGACTGTCGATGGCGAGAGAACCTACCACTGATGACTGCAAGTCTCAAGGCACTCAAAAATGACTCTAGATTCCAATCCCAGAATAAATGATCTGAAGTCGATGTGATGAAATCCATTGGAAGGAGGGCATTAAGACATCCCCCATCATCCAACACAAGGTACTCAGCAAAGTTGTATAATGTGGAAGGACTAGATCATAAGGTGCACGAACCAGTAACTGTATCAAGAATGGCTGACATGCAAAGTCAAGATAACTGAGGAATGGTTGACTCAGGTTTCAACTTCCTTCGAACAAGAGCATAATGGAAAATGGTGACTGAATAAATTCATCATAGAATCGATATACAAAACTGGGACATCTCTGCGACACAGCAGGCATCAACAGAGGCTCCATGGGGACTAGAAGCTTAACCAGTCGATGGAGATAAACTCAGATAAACGAGTACAACTCCTAAAGTCAAACTATAAACCCAACCAATGGATGTGATATACAGTGCTCTGTTCGAAGGTGACATGACTTGACAGCTGCCAAAGATAACATCTTTCCTTGTTCGGCTTTTTGGTTTTTTTATTTTTTTGGACTTTTTCAAATATTTAAAAAGCTTGAAAAAGAATAAAACTGCTTTATAGTTACGGACTAGGAGGAGATGAGTGTCATAGGGGAAAACAAACTAGTTCCAAGGTCTGGAACATACCTATGCTCAATGCAATGATACATGTGTAGGATAGCGACACTCGGGGGAAAATCCCCTCCCGATAAAAATAGGGAATCAAGCTACAAAGGATATATAAAATGGCTCTGCATGGCTAGACATGAGACAAGCTCGGGCTATATGGCTGAAACTCAATGTCAGGGAAGTTGACATAAAGCTCAATAGGGCAGGAAAATCTCATGATAATGCAATTACAACTTGATATAAGGGAGTCCTAGGGGAAATAGGCCAGCAAAAGATCAAGAGGAGTATGAGGCTCTTGTGAAATGTCATGGCAATACTATACAATGGACTCCCACACCCTGAGGGATAAAACGTTAGCATGGGCACCTAATGAAAATAAGGCACTAACTAGGGTACCCATGTAAGGTCAAGCTCTACCACTCATATCATGCCACTTCTAAAACAACAAGAAGGTTCCGTGACATAATAGATTGGGTTCGTACCTAAGGCTATAATGAAATGGTCATAAGGTCATGCAAAATGCAAACTGTGATGAAATCTAACCTATATGCTAGTTTAGACATGATACCTGAAATCGGCACGAACGGGTCAATCCAATGGCTAAAACGACACTCAAAAAGGTCTCCTACATCATAAATTAGTCCAAAAATGGTCCAAAAGGATTAGAAATGGTCCAAACTATAGTAAAGGGGGTAAAAATTTTCAAAAATTTGAAAAATTTCTAAAAATAATAAAAAATTCAAAACATTATAAAACATTTGAAATTTTTACCCATTTGAGCTCAGATTTTCAATAGCGAATTCCAGGAGATCTAGCCGGCGGAATCCACTACCGTTTCTTCCAGGTACTTACCCATGCTCCACTCTTCCATCTTGATGCAATTTTTGTCAAATTCCATGGTGATTTTGGATTTCTAGGCCATTCTAAAATAGGCATTGTAGCCCACGTGAAAATCGAGGGTTTTTCCGCATATAGGGCTGGATATATGCAAAAAACGCCCTCATAGTCACGTACATACGTAGTTGTTTGGCAAAGAGTCGCGTATGCGGCCGCACTTAAGGTTTTTCAAGTGTTCTAATGGGAAAAACTCAAACTTTTTTATGGAGGGTGGTCCTAGAATGGAGAGAACATGAACATGGTGATGTAGAACAGGCAATAAGGGCCGATCTAATGGCTCAACAAGCACTACGTGCATGTGGGATCTACAAATTTTGGTGTCTTGGTGGCTTAAGGGCCAAACCAGGACTATTGCAGATGCTGGTGGATTACTGGGATCCAGACTTAGAGTCATTCCAGATAGATGGGATGTCCCTCACCATAGAGGTGGAGGAGATATACTTTATTACTGGACTTTCTCGATGGGGGGAAGTAGTGAACCTATGTTCTTGTGAGCTAGGAGGTGGCCTAACTATAGATGAGTACATTGCAGTGTACTGCTATCTGGACACGGAGAAGGTGGGGAGTTAGATCCCAACTAACTCCATAGAGGTGCTGGGCCTAAAGGCCATCCTACTGACATTGGGCAGGATAGCAGGCTTGTATTCACTCCACCAGGCCTCGTGGCCTCTGATGTTTATGCAGTGGAGTGCATGAGACCCACGGTATACGATTGGAGCATTGCACTACTGGGCAACATGAAACACCAGCTCAGTGAGTGTAAGATGGGCATAGTGTGAAACTTTGGTTTCAGCAGCATACTGAGCACGTTTTTCTTTGAGCATGTTCCAGGATTGAGCCCTAGAGTTGACGTTCCTTTACATGGGGTTCAAGATCCGGCCTAACGAAATTGGGTGGATGCGATGCGCAGACTGGGGGGAGGTAGGGTGTCCAACCCCTATCCAGTTGATTTCTTTCCATGGTGGCGACAACAAATAGTTGCCATCGATGATTACCCCTATGCAGGGATAGATTTCTGGGGGGACCTGAACATGCCGCTACCACTAGGATCGGCATACGGTGACATAGGTAACGACTCTCGACCCTCTCTTTAAATTTTTTGAGTTATTTAATTTTTTTGTGTTTTCTGATTATATGGAATCAAAAGACATGTTTTTGGGTGACAATACGTAGTGACATCTACCATATGCATGCAGATGTGGGACCACGGCAGCCTGAAGGCTTCCCTCATCATAGACGGAGGGGAAGAGGAGACGATATCACAGATGTAGATGCGGAGCGAATGCTCCAAAGCATTCATACCAACTTTGTGAGGCTGACACATAGAGTTCCCATGGAACAAGTCGAGGACTTGCTTGAGTCCATGAAGTACCAAGTGGTGGGTGTACCACGAACATGGGTGCGAATATTCTGATGGCTAGCTAGAGCCGTAGTGACAATCCATGATCACAACCCCCCTCCTCCTCCACAGGCTTAGATACCTGGGAGCGATAGATTTTGTATTACCGTGTATTATATTTTGGTGGCTTGAGAGCCCCATTTTTGTATCATGACACTATGTATTACCACATTTTGGATGTTTATAAAACTTTTATGATGATTGGTTTATTTATTTACATGTGTAAAAATTTGTGTTTGTGACGAATTTATTATGTATGAAACAAATTCCAATCTAACACGTAGTTAGCATATGAGTCAGCAACTTGATTATTAATTCTTGGAATATGTATATATGTTATATTGTCAAATTGTCATTCTAATAATCTCACACATAAGAAACTTCTTAATAACGTCGTATCTCTAACATGGTACAAACCATTAAGTTGTGACATTACTAACTCCGAATCAAGACGTACCTCAAGAGAGAGAACACCATGTAAAATGGCATCCCGTAGAAGCTCAATAATGACACTATATTCAACAACATTGTTTGAAGATGGCCATAAACATATGCCTCCTAAAGACAATACATGACCCATGGGAGTATAAATCACCCAAGTAGCAGAGGCTGAGTGTTGAGTGTGACGGCTTGCACCATCCGTGAATCCTACGTAGGTGGAAGATTCCATTGACATCTGCCAAAAGAAACAGAAACTAATCACAAATCCGATCACTATAAGAAAAAGACCTACGTATGAAAAACTGTACAATAATATACAATAACCAGCCTTAGCTGAAAATCATGCATAGTAATTTTTGAGATAGAGCCCATTCCTAGGCTCCGCCAAGGTTGTTCCCTCGTAATCCACTAACTCATAAGCGCCCTTCTCTAACACACGTTTGATGACGTAAGGACCACACCACATGTGGTTAAACTTTCCTTCCCCCAAGAGTTCTTTCGGTTGATCCCACAAAAGGACCAAGTCTCCCTCACTAAACCTCCTTGGATGGACAGACGTATCGTACTAGACCTTTATGCGACGTTTATTTACTTCAAGAGCCACCAAGGCATCTCGATGCTGCTCATCAAGTTTCTCAAGGTGGACCAAATGCTCCTCCAATGGTGAAGTGTATGGTAAGAGCTCTATGGCTAGCTTCAAAGAAGGAATCTTGCAATCAACTGGAAATACCGAATCCACTCCATGTACAAGTTTATATGGAGAAAAACCCATGGCAGTCTTAACAACGATTCTATACGTCCACAAAGCAAGATATAAAATAATGTGCCAATTATTCTTGATTTGTATGATGGTTCGTTTGAGAATGGATTTGAGTGATTTGTTCACTGCTTCTACCTGTCCATTCACTTAAGGGTATTAAGAGGAGGAATACTCATGTTTGTACCCTAACTTTGATGCCAGCTCTTCCATCATACGATTCTGAAAGTGCGAGCTATGGTTAGTGACAAGCTCTTTCAGAATCCTGAACCGAGTAATGATTTGGTTGAATATGAAGTGCATGGCTGTCTCACCGTCAGATTTAACTGTAGGCATAGTCTCAGCCCATTTCATGAAGTAATCAATAGCCACTATGATATGATGATGCCCCCCAGTTGAAGCTGGGTTGCAATCCATAAAATCAATCCCCCACTTAGTGAAGGGACCAGTGGTGATGATGGGATGTAATGAGGCAGGTTTTGAGCGCATATTACATGCAAACACCTGGCAAGGGTGGCACCTCTTGACCACATATACACAATCCTTAAATATCGACAGCCAGAAATAACCCGCTCTTAAGATTTTTTGGGCTGTAGAAAGCCCAGATAAATGACCATCACACGCCCCTCCATGGAAATCATTCAGCACTACCTCAGCCTCCTCATGAGTTAAACAATGTTGTAAAATGGAATACTACCCCACGGTAGTACAAAGTGTTATCCACTATGAGGTAATTCTTAGACACGTGACGTAATCGTCGTCGTTCATCCCGTGAGAGGTGAGTAGGGACCTTCAATGTTTGTAAATATATAATTATATCCCCATACCATGGGTCTAAAGTTGAGATTAAGAAGATGTGTTCATCGATAAATGTATCTTCACAAACCAACTCCTTGGCCTCGCTTGGGAAATCCGATATAAGCTCTGCAAAAATTAACGATTTCTTTGATTTTGCCAAAACAAACTCGAGATTGAATTCTTGCAGGATGACAATCCATTTATTATATTTTCCCCCAATCATCCTTTGAGTGAGGACGAATTGAAACGGATTGACATGGGCTACAACCAAGGTCTGGCGAAGGAGAATATAATGTCTCAATCGTTGAACCACATGTACAGTAGCTAAAGCAAGCTTCTCAACATGAGAATAATGGATCTTCACGTCAAGAAGATTCTGGCTCAAATAATATATGACATGCTCTTGGAGCTCCTCATCCTCTTGAACCAAAACCATACCAATCGTCTCCATGGAAGCGGCCACATAAACTAGAAAATCACGGCTATAGTCTGGGGGACTAATCATTGGGGCCGATGCTAGGGCTCGCTTGAGCACATCGAAGGACTCCTGGGCTTGCTCATCCCAACAAAAGGTGGTGCCCTTCTTCAAAAGACACATGAAGCCTCTAGTCAAATTGGGTAAATTGACAACGAATCTTCATAAGAAGTTTGCCATGCCTTGCAAACATTGAAGATGATGAATATTTTTTGGGGAAGACAAATGAAGTATTTCCTCTACCTTCAAAGGGTCGACTCTTATACCCTCCTTAGAAACGATGAATCCTAACAAGTGACCTAACTTCACACAAAAGATGCACTTGTGAGGATTTAGCCTGACCAAATAATAGTGGCAAATTTCGAACACCAATCTCAAATGATAGGAATGACGCATTCTCATACGAGAATGAGCAGCAAGGTCATCCAAAAATACTTCAATAATCGATTTGAGATCGTGGAAGATCAAGGTCATGGCCCGCTAAAAAGTAGCTCCGGCGTTCTTAAGGCCAAAAGGCATTTTTTGATATGCAAAAGTTTCCCAAGGACAAATAAATGTAGTCTTATGTTGGTCCTCAGGTTTAATTTGTATCTGATTATATTCGAAAAAGCTGTCCATGAAGGAAAAAACCTCACTACCCGCACACTCATCCAAAATCTGATCAATAAATGGTGTGGGGAAATTGTCCTTAGGACAGGCACGATTCAAATCACGTAAGTCAGTACATATGTGTATTTATCCCTATTTCTTATCCATCGGAACGGGGTTTGAAACCCAATCCATCAAGGCAATGGGATAGATAAAACCGGCTTTCAACAGTTTCTCTATCTCTGCCTTAATCGCTGGTGCTTTCCTAGGATTCACCACACGTAAGTGTTGTTGAACAGGCTTAGCATTGGGATAAGTCTTAATCTCGTGTTCAACAATGCGAGGGTCGATACCTGGCATTTCATCGTAATACCAAGAAAAGATATCATGGAATTATTTAAACAGCTCGGTGTATTCTTAAATATCAGCATGGGAACATTCTGCCCCAATATAGACATTCTCTATCCATCCAGGATCATGAGAGATATTGATAGGAATCGTTGGAGATATATTTTCCATGTTCCCATCAGCCATTGGACCAGGAGAGCTTAATGGAACCATAGGACTGTCAATTCTGTCACTAAGAACCTCCCTAAAGTCCACACGCTCCAAGCCAATGTATGCACGAGAGTGGAAACAATGAATTTGGGAATATGGTTACAGACATGAAAAGTTTCAAATATATCAGCTATGAAATAGTTCCAGGGATGGAAACCAAAAAAATACAATTGGTGACATCTCAGGTACATGCATTTATCTATAAATTTATGTTTGAACAGTTGCATTTCATTCTTTACTTACAAAAAAACCTGATATTGAGATTATTTTGTGTCAACAGGTACAACTTAGTGTCTTCATCAAGGAATTTATTGAAAAGACACATCAATATGTTCAGCATGTCCACTTGGCACGATGGCAGGATGAGAAGATTAGAATATGTAGAGATACATTTCCCCGTGGTACTATACTTTCAGTTGTTGATTTTGCCGAGAAGTACACTCTGCAACCTCAAAATGAGATCCAAAGTCAGTATTATCACTCTAAGCAGGTTTCCTTGATGATGCATATCACATATAGGAATGGCCCAAATAGCAGTGAAGAGAAAAGATAAATTCTAAAGGAATATCACTTATACATAAGTGATGATAGGTTCCATGACTTCCACTATGTACGTAATTTCTTGATCGTGTTCTATGATCATTTGAAGGGAAGGAACGTACAGATGGATCGAGGTGGAGCATGTGTCAAAACAACCCTACGAAGAGAGGAATTGAAATTATCTACAATGTCTACTATTCGAAATGCTCAATCTATAGTCAGGTGGTGCACATCAATAATGGGAGAGGAATCAACTATGCGAGTATAATCCACAAGAAAGAGACACGTGGAGAGATTTTTTTGGGAGGTGGTATACATAGATCGTTCACATGCATGGGAATGCAAGACTATTCCTGGGACTCGTGGCTTTCATTCGGTTCGAAGCTTTGATAACCCAGTATTTGAAATTTGGACAAGAAAACTTGCTTGTTTTTTCCCACCTTGTTGTGATGGTGACTGGGATGTGTGTGAATCATTGGATAAGGTTGATGGATGGGATCGCATATCACTTCCACTTGATCAACGTGCAATTGTTGAGTTAACTCTATTGGGAGAAGACCAATCGTCTATTTCTATAGATTTTGATCATGTATCAGACCTTGTACAACCTGGTATGATGTATTTCCTTAACATTTTTTTGTTTATTTATGTAGTCTTGAAACTCACATTAATGGCCTTATATCACACGAAAAATATTTGATCATATACCTACAATCATACTATGCAGGACACATATACGCAGTGGTTTCCTGAAAAGATAGTGAATGGGGTGGTGATTACTGGTTGGCACATTGTATAGAGGGAAAGAAAACCCTCATTATGTCCATGAATAATGATGAAAACAATCACTTCCCCATTGGGTCTATGGTTGTTAAAGGTGAATACCTTACACATGACAACAATGAAAGAAAGAAGGGTGGATATGTTTATAGGGATTACAAACCAGGTGCAAGTGTGTATCACTTTACCAACTCAATCATTGGTACAAACCTCCACGTATGAACAATTCCTAGCCGAAATTCATCGAAGGTACGCTACTTCTTACCAGATACAGAGCACGCGAGACTAATGGAGACTATCATTATAAGAGATGATCCGGAGGGCTTGGTTGTATGATAATAGGTGGGATATATCATGATGAGGTATGTATCATAATTTTAATTTTCTCATGTATGTTTCTTATGAATATGTCAATTTTGTGTTCTTGATATGCAAAATTTTCCATAATGTTGTTTATAAATATGCCAAAAGTTCTCTTGTATGTCAAGTTAATGAACATGACAAATTTTACATATGATCAATAAAAACCCTATGTATCGATCATATGAACATTTCAAGATCTCATTCACATGATATACATAACATTTGAATACATACATGTACCTCTTTAGGTCATACCTATCAAAGTTCTTTGTAGGCTCTCTTACAGGACTAAAACCCTAATTTTTCAAGTATGCAATATTGTCAATGTTTTCAACCGATATATACAACTAGGATGATGGAAACAAGATGCCGCAACGATAACCTTATGTTTTAAGGCTTGTATAATGTTCTTCTTGACAACTCACCTCTTATACCCGCATGTGCATTGCTCGATGATCTCTAGGTACGATGGTTTCTGAAACTAGGGTTTCGCTCAGTAGAGGACAATGCAGTGACGCCAACGAGGGCCAAAGTTGGAAAGCCACAGACAGTGGGGATGCGGTTGGCATTGACATATTTCCCATACCCAAACATGATAGTAGGAGTTGACGAAATTCAAAATTGTGGCTCCGTGAGGATTTTTGCACACCGGGCACAAGTCCACCAGGTGTCCCTGATCGGTATCTGTAGGTGACCTGCAACTCACCATAAATTGATGCTCAGGCCTTCGATCGACGAACCGTCGATTCCGTTTTATTTGTGATGTGGCATTCTAGCTAGGGTGGGGGCTCTCCCTCCTATCCATTGCTCGATGACCTCTATCTATGGTGGTTTCTGAAACTAAGGTTTCACTTAGTAGGGGACAATGCAATCATGCCAATGAGGGCCAAACTTGGAAAGCCATGGATGGTGGGGATGCAGTTGGCGTTTCCATATTTCCCATGCCCAAACATGCTAGCAGGAGTTGACAAAATTCAAAATTGTAGCTCAATGAGGTTTTTTGCGCACCGGGCACAAGTCCACGAGGTGTCCCTGAACGGTATCTGGAGGTGACCTGCAAATCGCCATAGATAGATGCTCAGGCTTCCGATCGATGAGCCATCTATTCTGTTCAATTCATGATGTGGGATTTTAGTTAGGGGGTCCCTCTCTTTTATGTCCATTTTTTGGTGACGTCCGTCTACGATGGTTTCTGAAACTAGGGTTTTGCTCAGTAGGGGACAATACAGTCACACCAATGAGGGCCAAACTTGGAAAGCCACAGATGATGGGGATATGGTTAGAGTTGCCATATTTCCCACTCAAAAACTAGCTAGTAGGAGTTGATGAAATTCAAAATTGCAGCTCTGTTAGGTTTTTTGCGCACTGAGCACAAGTCCACCAGGTGTCCCTGAACGATATCTTGAGGTGACTGATAACTCACCATAGATTGATGCTCGGGATTCCAATCAACAAACCATCAATTTTGTTGGATTTGTGATGTGGGATTTTAGTTAGGGGGGCCTTGTCCCTCCTGTCCATTGCTCGGTAACCTCCATCTACGGTGGTTTCTTAAACTAGGGTTTCTCTTAGTGGGGGACAATGCAGTCATGCCAATGAGGGCCAAATTTGGAAAGCCACGAACGGTGGGGATGCGGTTGTAGTTTCCATATTTCCCATGCCGAAACATGGTAGAAGGAGTTGATGGAATTCAAAATTGCGGCTCCGTGAGGTTTTTTGTGCACCAGGCACAAGTCCACAAGGTGTCCCTAAACGGTATCTGGAGGTGACCTGCAACTCACCATAGATCGATGCTCAGGCCTCCGATCGATGAACCGTCAATTTTGTTAGATTCATAATGTGGGATTTTAGCTAGGGGGGGTCCTCTCCCTCCTATCCATTTCCCAGTGACCTTCGTCTATGGTGGTTTCTGAAACTAGGGTTTCACTCAGTAAGGGATAATGCAGTCACACCAAAGAGGGCCCAAGTTGGAAATCCACGGACGCTGGGGATGCGGTTGGCGTTGTCATATTTCCCATGCCCAAACATGCTAGCAGGAGTTGATGGAATTCAAATTGCGACTCCATGAGGTTTTTTGCGCACCAGGCACAAGTCCACCAGGTGTCCCTGAACGGTATATGTAGGTGACCAACAACTCACCATAGATAGATGCTCGGGCCTCTAATCAATGAACCATCGATTCTGTTGGATTCACGACATGAGATTTTAGCTAGGGGGGGCCTCTCCCTCCTGTCCATTGCCCAGTGACCTCCGTATACAGTGGTTTCTGAAACTAGGGTTTTGCTCAATAGGGGACAATGCAATCATGCCAATGAGGTCCAAACTTGGAAATCCAGGGACAGTGGGGATGCAGTTGGTGTTTCCATATTTCCCATGCCCAAACATGCTAGCAAGAGTTGATGAAATTCAAAATTGCTGCTCCATGAGTTTTTTTGCAAACCGGGCACAAGTCCACCAAGTGTCCCTAAACGGTATCTGGAGGTGACCTCTAACTCTCCATACATCGATGCTCGGTCCTCCAATCGATGAACTATCAATTCTGTTGGATTCATGACATGGTATTTTAGCTAGGGGGGGCCTCTCTTTCCTGCCCATTTCCTGGTGACCTCCGTATATGGTGGTTTCTAAAACTAGGGTTTTTATCAGTAGGGGACAATGCAGTCATGCCAATGAGGGCCAAACTTGGAAAGCCACAGATGGTAGGGATTTGGTTGGTGTTGCTATGTTTCCCATGCCCAAACACGCTAGCAGGAGTTGACGAAATTCAAAATTGCGGCTTTGTGAGTTTTTTTGTGCACCGGGCACAAGTCCACCAGGTGTCCTTGAACGGTATCTGGAGGTGAACAACAACTTTCCATAGATCAATGCTCAGGCATCTGATCGATGAACCATTGATTTCGTTGGATTCATGATGTGCGATTTTAGCTAGGGGGGCCCTCCCCTCCTGTGATTTCTGAAACTAGGGTTTCACTCAGTAGGGGACAATGCAGTCACGCCAATGAGGGCCAAACTTGGACAATGCATTTCATGCCAACGAAGGTCAAACTTGGAAAACCCTAGCTCTAACTAGGGTTTACTGTTTAACATGCAAGGCCCATAACCATAACCCTACCAAGGAAACCCTAATCCTAACCCTAATCTTATCTTACTGTCACAACTCAATTCAGAATCAATCTAATGTCCAACTCAACTTTTTCAAATCCAGTGGACTTATGCTTCAAATCATATTGATTCACGAATTTTGTTCTCGGTCTTTGGATTCTATTGTAGTTCCTTTAATGTTGAGTGATTAGTCATTGGGTGCATGAGGTTTGTTGAGTAGTGTTGTCGGTCGTTGATGAAATGTGAAGCATGTATTGCACTTAGTTTTATTAAATTACGCTTGAGCATTGACTTAACTTGTAATTTAATCATCCAAACTCACAATTTTTAATTAGATATATCCAATTGGTGTGCATTTAGTGAGTTCATTGAAACCTTGAAATACATTGCATTGCACTTATATTTATTAAATTACACGAGCAAGAACTTTGACTTTAGTGTGCATGTAGTGAGATCATTGAAACCTTTAAATATAATAGTTTTTTCTTTTGACATAGTGCATTCATAAGTAATAGATAATCCACACAAATCAATACAATAAATTGACACAAGAACATGTTGAAACCAAAGAAAAAATTCAAAGTGAAATGTATCAGTCATTTATAAATGAAATGTCAATGTACATGTCTCCAAAAGTACATATATATCCAAAAGTACATATATATCCAAAAGCAACCAGAAGTGCATGTGTCTCCACAACTATCCAAGACTATCCAAGCCACATGTACATGTATCCAAAACTATCCAAGCCACATGTACATGTAAGTGAAATGTCAATGTACATGTCTCCAAAAGTACATATATCCAAAATTGTCCAAGCCACATGTACATGTATCGAAATGTACATATGATCAAAACTCAAGCTTCCTCTTGTTCTTTCTCGAGGTTGATCCTGTAGGCACAACTCTAGGACAAGTGTGCATCTCTGGATCCTGCAAATTAAATATCAATTGTTAAATTAAAATAACTATGTACTAATACATTAGCTAAATAAAATACCATATCTAAATTAACTCAACAATTATCAAAATGTTAATGGACATCGCATGAAACAATCGGTCATTAATGGAAATATCACCTCAGTGAGAGACTGTGAGAAAGGGGATTGTGTTCCTTGCGTAGCAAATGGAGCTGTTGGTTGAACATCAAGGATGGTCACATCCATGGTCGAACCAGATGGGGTAGGAACTGCTACTGCTGCTGGTGGCTACAATCACCAAATGTTGAAATAACTAGACATGTGCATGAATAAACAATAGACAACAATAACACACTATGTCTAGATCATGTTCAAATATTTGTACCTCTGTGTGGCTTGTTGTTATTGCAGATACCACATTGACTACTGCATCAATAACTCTTGTTGTTGGTGGCTACAATCACCAAATGTTGAAATAGTTAGACATGCATGAATAAACATACACCAACAATAATAAACTATGTAACGATCATGTTGAAATAGTTGTACCTCCATGTGACTTGTTGCCATTGTAGATGTAGCACTGACTGCTGCATCAACCATCCCTGTAAGGTTTTCAATAGTAAACTCTGGCTCCTAATGCAGTAAACATGCAAATCAGACATTAACAAAATATTTTATGCACTGGATTTCAAGTTAACCAAGAAATATCATCGAAGGATATACATTACCATGGTATCAGTAGCTCCATGGTCGTGGACAACTGGACTCTTGCTAGGAGTAGGCCACCTCATATACACATGACCCTTGTTCACATATGGCCTATGAGGAGATACAACTCCAGGAAATGGTCCAGGCGTTTCGGTTGGTGCCTATAGTCAACAAGAGTTCATGTAGTTAGACATGCATATTTCAACAAACATACATGTGTTTAAAAAATGGCATTTTTTAAATGCTTAAAATGTTTACCTCCATCACTGCTTTCCCCCGTGAAGGATCTGGCATCTACCAGTTTAATTCTTGTAAATATTAGACCATAGATAGCATTAGTGAACTAACATGTACAATGTGTGGAAATTAACAAATTAACAAGTATTAAAAAACTAACATTTTTAAAATGTTTACCTCGGTGTGAGATACGACAATGGGTGCTATATGAATCTCTCCACCAACCAAGGGATCGGTGGATGGAATGTCATGCCCAGATATTTACTCGGTCGATACGACCATGGATTCTACCTCCATCACTTCTTTACCCCATGAAGGATCTGGCATATGCAAGTTTAATAATTGTAAATATTAGACCGTATATAGCATTAGTGAACTAACACGTATAGTATGTGGAAATTAACAAATTAACAAGTATTAAAAAACTGAAATTTTAAAATGTTTACCTCAGTGTGAGATACTGCAATGGGTGCTATAGGAATCTCTCCACCAACCAAGGGATCAGTGGATGGAATTTCATGCCCCTCTGTGGAGTGTGGAACATGGAACTCTGGGGCGTCGCTACCGGCATAAATCATCAACTGCAAGTTCACAAAATTAATATATTAGCTCAAACTATACATATGTGTACAAAGAGGAAAATAAATGAAGAATTTATTACAATTAACCATATACATACATCACTCAAAAACCCACTGAAGGAAACATCTGATGAAAGACCATAGCAAGGACAACCACACGATGTGCACTTGTGAGGCTCAAAAGTAGGCTGGGAATGTGCTGATGATGATGCACTAGTAGATGGTCCTACACTAGATGGGGGTGCTACACTAGTGGGTGGTACCGCACTAGAATATGGTCCTGCACCGTGACGACCTGGTGTATGTACCACACCAAGGACATATGTCCCTTCCTCACCCATATGTTGAACCATAGTGCTATGATGAACAACTGCCTGTGCCAAACTCAAATATGCATCACATGTCTATGGAATAACATGATGTAGAGGTGAGACATCTAGCCTAGGAAACTGCATGCGAGGTGTAGGGATAGGGCGATAAACGTCTTGAAGCCTGGTAGGTCAGTTTTGGGGAATCCCCCCACCAATCCCCTGAAACTGCAATATATCAAAATATTTTACGTGTTTACCCAACATGAACTCTGTATACATATTCCGAAGGAAATAAAGGAGGATTTCTTTGTTGTTGTGTGGTGGCATATCAAAAACCATATACCATCTGTCCATCTAGTTATCAACAAATGGCTAATATGTGCACCACTCGATAGAGATATGTGGCCTATTTTCATTTGGGATTTGCCCCATGCGAGGGTCCCTAAATAATGAAAATATATGCTCTTGTATTTTTCTTTCTCTATATGATGTAATATCATATAGTATGTTGCTTGACAATGTAATAATCTCAACAATTGCATCCAAAGTGGATGCAGGTGAACGTCGAATCCTATCACCACCACTAAAAGCAATACTGAGTCCTCTCAAGTGGGAAAGATGAATCAGTATTTCGGCATTTGTGTCCGTAGCCACAACTGCAATAAAAACATCAATAAGGAAATCATTAGAAACATATACATGGTATATAATGAAATCTCTTCAAAATTGAAAATGTAAATTAAATCAAACTCAAGTAAGCAATTTAATGGCATTCACTTACATACATTTAAAACTTAAAATTAAACATTTAGCAATTAAATAGTGAGTTTCATTCAACTTCTTTCTAGAAGTTAAGGCACTTCTTCACCCTTATTGGTGACTTTTCCATGCACACTTGGGTTTAAAATTCTTTGAATTTAGGAGTTCTATTTTGACATGTTTTCTCCTTTACGTCCCTTGGATATGTAAAAGAAAGGGGCAAGGGACTATTAGGACATGTGAGGTAATAAAAAGGGTGATACAGGGCTGCCACCATATCCTCTAAATATAATTGACTCAATCATGGTTGGAAACACTCTCACGACGCACTCTAGGTAGTTCATGGATGCTCACCATTTCCATTGTTGTATAAACATGGAAACCAACCAAAAGTTACATGGAAAAATGGAGAATTTGTGGATTGGACTACAATTGGTTGTAGATGAGCTTAGAGACTCGACATGTAGAAATATATTACCCATTGTTTTTGCTATTTTAAAAAATGGTTGATAAACCTAGTGATGTAGGGGCATAGACTGTTTGAGAAAAGTCATTTATGTCTTTGCTAGATCAAGGGATCTTAGGGAGACCTAAGATCTCACATGTTCCTAATTTTCTTTATTATGTTTATAGGATAAAAGAAGCAGAATACAAGTTCTATTTATTTTAGGTGATGAGCTTTAATTAATTAGCACTAGTCCCTCAATGAATACCGGGGTTGTATGGGGGTGTCAAGATGTGTTGACTTGTAATTCAATATCATAGTGAGAAGGTTTGTATATTTCAACTTTTTTTGTCATTACGATAAGGCCAGGGGCACGGAGGGTAAGTCCTATATGCAGAACAAGATCAAAGTGCTAAGGAAGGTATAATTAAAACACAAATGAGGTGGATGCTATAACCAAGAAGTGCAAATATTTTAGTGGAAAAATGGTGTTGGTTGCTAAACTTACTGGAGGAAGGAATAAAACTAGTCATAGTTACTAGTTTTAACTCTGTGTTTATATATATATATATATTGTTAATTTTATATAATGCATTGTTTTATGTTTCAAAGGGCAGCCCTGAGAGGCACTTTGTTAATTTTTTTTGGCATTTAGTTGAGGGTGCTTAACTAAGAGGCAATGTATAACTACCTACACTTGTGATGAAATTTTGAGAAACCAATTTACTAAATTTTTATGCATTTTTTCTATTCATGCTTGTGCACATGCATTTCATCTTGTTATGGCCATTTCCGAGGAAACTTATTCAATTAGTATCATGGCGAAATGTCCTCAGAGGGTTGGCAATTTGGGTTTCAGGTGGATGGATACATTGTATAAAGGGAGGAGTTCTAAATTTTTCAAGTTTTGGTTGCATTAGGAATTTTTGAGTTCTTGAAAATTAATTCATTGTAGTTATTCACTCATCTTGGTTGAGGGAGATGTGAATTTAATTAGCGACTCAGTTATTTCCAATTTGCTAAATAATACAAAATTTCGTTGTTTTATTCTATTAAAAAATAATATTCTAGGTTTAGAATTGACAAAAAAGAATGATTTGAGTGATTGAATTACCTAGTTAGATGATAATTCACTAGTGGAATTTCCTCCCCTCCTACTAAATCAGCTCCTCCAACAATCCCAAGCACACAATTTGCTCCAAAACGCTCCAAATCGCTGCCGGTTTCGCGTTCCTAATGGGTAGAATAGGCCATGGGTTTCGGGCCTGTCTATATAAATTAATTTTAGTTTTCCAAATAGCGTACGCATTTTAGAACTACAGGTCATGTACGCGTTTTGTAGTTATATAACGCGTACGTGATATGGTTTCCTATCCTACATGTCCCATGACATGTCAGGCTCGGGTTGAACCATAGTAAGTGCTATATAGTAGAAACACGTTGTATTTTTTGGTAACGTGATCGTGTTTTTGAAAACTAGGATTGCATCTAAAAGGTCCCTCATCTTCTTGCACTGACCCAGAAAACAAAAACTATGTCGAAAGTTCTGGTTTCATAGTATAAGTGGTTAAATATTAACAATGCACTTTTCATTAAATTTCCATTATAAACCATAGTAAATATGACAAAACTAAAAATGTTGTCAACGCTATCCAGAACCAACATCCCATATTCGAAATTCAAAGAGAATTAGCTTTTAGTTTGTTGTGTACCTTTTGAAGTCACGAGATTTTTTTTTTTCACGTGAAGTAGACAACCTTATATTAATAAAGCTCTATCATAAATTGATAGTTACATCGAGAAAAAAGTTTTTGCAAAATAACCACATACAGATAACCTTCATTGTGAGAACAATAAAACAATGCCTCCATCTTACTAGTCAAAAATCAAAATAAAAACTTACAAAGGTTCACAAGAATACATCAAGGTTGACTCATGACATCCATCCAAAAATTCTCAGAGAATAAATAAACACAACATTCAACACCAAAATGCATAAGACAAGATCCACAAATACAATTTAAAAGCAGATCACAGTTCCTTCCACAAATACAATTTAAAAGCAGATCACAGTTCCTTCACTGATCAGAGATCCCAATGAATACTCTTTCCAGTAGAGTAACCCAGCACGACGCCCAATGGCCGATTTTGACAATGAGTCTACCACGAGATTTTAATTTATTCTTAAGCCTTGTGCTTAACATTTGTATAACAACACAATATTTTCACGACTAAAGCATATTCTGGTTATCACATCGGGAAAGGCATGTGTTCATTAAAATACAATTTAAAACTATTTATTTGTTTGTTTATTGAGTTGTATATATAAAATATTATAATCATTTCCATTTACAAGTTTGATGTTTTTATTTAATATGTATTGCTTTCTAATTTAATAGTTTTAGGTGGTGTTTTAATCATTTTTAATATGGATATCTTTAATTCTAAATAACTTATAATATAAGTTAATAATAAGTAATTATTTAATTAATGATAGAATTGTATTTTGTCATTTATTTAAAAATAATAATTTGTATAATATTTTTTTTTATTAGCACGATTTTTACCTATGCCAAAGAAATTATGGAATTATTTATTACATCGAAGGTGTTATTTAAGGGATGCTACTCCTTGACTAATCGTCATTTGGCGGTGTTATTTAAGGAGCCGCTAGTGAAAAATTCGGAAAATTCAAATTTATACATAATTCCGTAATTAGCTTCATGTTCTATCCCCGTCAATGACATGATGGCTAGAGACTATTTCAGTTCTATCTCATTTAACTACAACAATCCTTTGATGCACCGCTTCACTGCCTTACAGGACTGCACCTCTTATATTTTTTTGCATAGCTACAGTTGTTATTCTAACCTATTGATTCCTCATAAACCAAATATTCTCATTTTGCTATTTACCTTGCACACCATGACTTTGAAGCAGGTCGACCATCCCCAGTTGTACTCAAAAGCAGCTTACCCCAAATCTACTCAATAACACCTTAATCCACCAGCCATGAGTATGAACTAGACTCATAATTTGAACTGCCATTATTATGCATCTCAACAAGAATCCCCTCAGATAGCAGATTACAAAGAAATTATTCCATAAGAAATTGTAAATACAAAATACATGCATACTCATACTTGCAACCTTTGAATTCCTCCTCTTCCCAGAAAAATGTCTATGGCCTGCATTCTGAGCTTCAATATTTGGACACGAAAATTCCTAAATCTAGCCATAAATATTTCTGCAGGTAAGGAAAAGGATGATGTGAAGCCACCCGTATCAACACCAAACCTAGGATAATATTTCTCCATGCAATATGTTTCCCTTGGATGGGATTGCTCCAGAGGAAAACTCATGGCGAATTTCCTTAACATATCTACTTCAAATCTATAAATTTGTTGAAAATACATAGATGTAATTAGTTACTATGTTCGTGGAGAATGAAGGAAAATAAACCCACTCCAAAATCATAAATAACGGCACAAAAAATTCAGAGTGAATTGATGTAACTACACAAAATTGATGAGAAAACTGCAAATCACCTTAGAGAAAGCGTATTCATGGTGTCCTAAGCTCTGCAAAATGATGGAGTAGCCTACCCATTAGGAAAATAGTTTCCATGGGTACAATTTTCTTGAGTTTTTGAGCTAGTTAACGTTAATCCAACACATTCTAAACCTCGAAATCGAACTAATATTGAATCACAAATATTGAATCAGAGACACCTAGCCCTAGGATTGCCAAATATTATGGATTTCTTTCTTTCAAGTTTTTTATTATAAAATCCCTATATCAGAAAGAAACTTGAACCTAACCCCTTAATTTCCAAATTGTAGCGACAACAGAGATTTGACAGAAGTTATTATGTGCTTGTTTGAATACTTTGGCTGTTAAATTATAAGAAAAGCAACAACTGGAAAATTAAATGTTGGAAAGGTCGTCGAAAAGGACATGCATGTAAACGTGCCTTGGATATGTAACTTACCCAAAGTATTATCCGTAGATCCTTGGGTATATGGTGTAATTTTTTTCTTCAATGAAAACATTTAAGCACACCAATACTGCTAGTCCAATGCATAATAACATGAAATCAATCCTAAAGGTTATAAGCTTTTATAACAAACAATCATATCTACCCCATGTGTAAATGTTTAACAATAAATGGTTCAAGGTTACAATAAAACGGAGAACCTTCTCCCCCAATTGTGAAACTTATGTAGTTATATATATATTTCCAACTCAATCCCTAATTACTAGACATTCTTCATTTATGGACAAGTCATAGCCAACATAAGCAAGGCTACTTTATAACCTATTCCCATAAACATCATAAGGTTGAACAATTCTAAATTGTATATATGAAAGAATAAAATTATTTAATCTTACCCAAATTCACCTTATGTCCAAACACCTGTCACTACATTTCAATACATGAGGCACAGATATAAGTCTTGATGACAATAATCAAAGCTTCAATAAAATTTCTATCCCGTTCGATAGTAAAAGGTTCCTACTCATCAAATGAGTACACTTGTAGAAATATTTCACCAAACTGTCCTCCGAGAGTGATGGTAAACCTTCTTCTGCATCCACCCTTAAGATCATGTTAAATATACATGGGATCACCATAAAATAGGTAATAATTTAACAACATTAATTAACAAGTGGATAACATGATAAAATGCATTCCTTATTAAAATCAACCATTACAGTTACTTCCCTAATACGAATGAAACTAGGACAGCTAAAAACATCCTACGACTTTTCCTCCCAACCATTGGCTCTATCTAGTGTAGGTATTCCCGCCTAGGGCCACCCCTGAGTTGGCCGACGAATCCACTAGGACAAAAGTATCACAAAGAGACCCCTTCGAGAATCTCTCATCTTGATCTTACATAGCTAGTAGTTAACAAGCTCTGCCACATTCCGTTTACAACGTTTTGTTCTTGTAAAGAAACAAAGCAGGCATTGGGTTTGTATAATCAGACTCTATAGTTTTAGATGATGCATAAGGAACTTGATACTTTAGCATTCATACAATGGATCTAAACTATGTAAAACCTATATATATCATTATGTACATGGAAATGCAGACAAAGGGTTTTTTTTGGTAGAGGTCTCAATCTACAAACATATAATTAGATTTGTTCATAACTCAAAAGTAGGAAATGCCAGTTTCGCATAAAGGAAGAGGTTACACTCAGTAAAAATATCCAGATCTAGTCATAAATCAATGAAGGAGATTTTTTTTGTTTCCCTTTAGCATTGGGGTCACGATCTAGGTTTTAATACACCAATCTGTTCTACCTGAACGCAAGCAAGGATTTCAAAGATCAGGATCTACTCGGAGACCGTTTTGATAAATACAAAACAGATGCATACTATTACAAATCATAGGCACAAAATAAATCACCGAACTCATTCCTGAAAACCATGAAACGCGGGCATAGAATGTCTATTACAGACTTCCCTAAAATGAAGGCAAGGAAATTTATTCCAAAACTTTCAATAAAATGCATGCATAAACCCAACTCCAAATATTTAATGAAAATCTAATCTTTATTGAAAATGTAGGCAAGGAATATTCATTTCAGATATTTAAGAGAAACCAATCATAAAAAATATTCCAAACCTTTGATGAAGATGCATCCATGAGGGGATTATTCTAGATCTTCAAGATAAACACCGACATAACAAATACCTCATATATTTAAGGAAAACACAGGCAATGAATATTTATTCCTGATAGGGAATAACTCTCGATTCAATTCTATTCATGGCTAATGCATACATTTATATATTACATGTGGTGGTTGAGCTTCATCAACCTTTTTACCTTCCTATGTAACTATTTAGCTTCCTACATAACTATTTATTTATTTATTTACAATATATAATCCCGACAGATTAGATTCTAACAATCCCCCTCTTAATCCGAAGGGGTGTTCGTAAGTCCGAGCATGTTTCTGAATCTTTCAAACTTTTCTCGTCCAAGCGCTTTGGTGAAGATGTCTGCAACTTGATCATTTGTGGAACAATGTCAAAGATGGACTGTCTTGGCCTCTACATGATGTCGAATCAAATGATACTTTGTGTTGATGTGTTTGGTTCGATCATGGAATCTAGGATTCTTAGCCAGCTTGATTGCAGAAGTATTGTCGACCAATAATGGAGTGGAATTTTCTTGTTTTTCTCGCAAATCTTCAAGTATCTTCCTGAGCCATACTATTTCTTTCGTTGCTTCAGCTGCAGCCACATGTTCTGCTTCTGTTGTTGAATCTGCTGGAACTGACTGTTTGCGTGATCTCCATGAGACAGTTGCTGATCCAAGACTCATAGTGTATCCAAAAGTTGATACTTTTGTCTCGTTATCGCTATCAAAATATGAGTCTGAGTACCCAATAAGTTTGAAGTCATCCACTTTAGAGTACTTGAGTCCAACGTCTTGAGTCCCCTTCAAGTATCTTAGAACTCTTTTTGCAGCTGACCAGTGTCCTTCACAAGGTTTATGCATGAACCTTGAAAGTATGCCAACAACATAAGAAATATCTGGTCTAGTTGTTGTAAGGTAGATAAGACTTCCTACAAGTTTTCGATACTTGGTCACATCCTCAAATTCTTTTCCTTCGCTTGATGTGAGCTTCATTTTCTGTTCCATTGGAGTAGATATAGGGTTGCATTCTATCATGCAAAATTTGTTTAGTAGTTCTCCAACATATTTTTTCTGAGATAGGAATATGTACTTAGGATGTTGAGTGACTTCAATTCCTAAGTAATAGTGGAGATGTCCCATATCTGTCATTTCAAAGATCTTTTTCAAATCTTTCTTTATCGATGATATATAGCTCTCATTGTTCCCTGTCATCAAAAGATCATCTACATACACCATAAGATAGACAACAGATCTTCCAACTTTCTTTATAAACAGTGTTGCATCATCAAGATCAAAATGTTCGAAATTTAGCTTCAAAATATGCTCGGTTAACTTTTCATACCATGCGCGAGGCACTTGTTTTAGGCCATACAAGGATTTGACAAGCTTGCATACCTTTTGTTCTTTTCCTTTCACAACAAATCCTTCTGGCTGAGACATGAAGACATTCTCTTTCAAGTCTCCATTCAAGAAAGCAGTCTTCGCATCCATCTGATGAACTTTCCACCCTTTCTGAGCAGCTAAAGAGAGTAAGGTACGGATGGTAGCCCATTTTGCTGTAGGAGAGAACATTTCTTCATAGTCAATTCCTTCCTTCTGTGCATAGCCTTTTGCTACAAGCCTCGCTTTGTGCTTGTCAAGTGAGCCATCTGATCTATATTTGTTCTTGTACACCCACTTGCAGCCAATTGGTTTGGTTCCAACTGGAGGGTCAACCAGCTTCCAAGTTCCATTCTTTATGAGTGCATCATACTCATTCTGCATAGCTTATTTCCACTCAACTCGAGTAGAAGCTTCTTCAAAGGAAGTTGGTTCAAAGTTAGCAGATAAATTAAATTTGCAATCAAATGATACATCCATGTCATCACCTGAATTATCTGCTCCTCCTCCATCTTCATGTGTTTTCGAACTTCTCGTTCCCGTCTTTTCAACTTCATCTGGATGGACACTTTCAAGTGTCTTTGTGGCCCATTTAGGAATATTCCGTGATGGTCCTGGTTGATCAGCTGGTGGTGCTTCATCCTTGATTGAGAGTCTTTTAATTCTCTCAATCACATCATCCAGTTGAACCTCTTGATCAGGTGAAGTAGCAGGAACTTCTTCATGCGGGGGAGTTGGTGCTTCATATGGAAATTCCAAAGGTTGATCCAGAATAGGAATCCCCCCTTCAAAGTTTGGAATTTCATATTCATTTTCTGAATATGTCTTTGGATGAGGATATTTTTCCAAATGATCAAGCCGTCTCTCAATGGAATGGTCATTTTTATTAGTTTCAAGAAAAATGACATCTCTGGAAATAACAAATTTCTTGTTTATCTCATCATACAAACGGTATGCCTTGGAGTATTCTTTGTACCCCAGGAAAATGCATTTTCTGCTTCGAGCACCAAGCTTGTTTCTTTGCTCCTTTGGAATCAAGGCATAACAGGTGGAACCAAAAACTCTGAGATGCCTGACTAAAGGGAGATGGCCAAACCACATTTCATGTTGAGTCTTGTTATCAAGGGCATTTGAGGGACTTCTGTTTCTCAAATAGGCTGCAGATTTCACTGCATCACCCCAAAACATTAGTTTTACATTCATGAAAAACATCATTGAGTGAACCATATTAATTATGGTTCTATTCATTCTTTCTGCTACACTGTTTTGTTGAGGATTGTAGGGAACTGTAGTCTGATGTGCAATTCCATGTTGGCGAAGATAATTTTCAAAATAATTTGAAGTGTATTCTTTCTGGCATTATCAGTACGAAGTGTACCAATTTTTTTATTGTGCTTGTTTTTCTATCAATGCATGAAAGTCTTTGAATGTTTGAAATGCTTATGATTTTGTCTTTAAACAGTAAATCCAGCACATTCTTGAGTAGTCATCAACAAATGTCATAAAATACTTATTCCCATTTGCAGAAGGAGTTGGCATTGAGCCACATAAATCAGAATGCACTAATTCTAATTTCCTACTTGCTCTGAAATTAGATTCATGGAATGCCAGCTTACTATGTTTCCCTAATATACATGCATCACATTTGTTCTTCTCTTTGGGAATGGTGGGAAAACCAAATACACCATTCTTTCTCAACAAATGAAGACTGTTATAATTTAGATGACCAAATCTTGCATGCCATAATGAACTAGATGACAAATTACCTTCTCCATGCTGAGAGAGGTAGGCACAGTTCTGAACTCTTGTTGTTGGAGCAAGGTCCCGCAGCTACAGAAGAAGCTGCTAGTTTAGCGGAGAGATAAGTTTTGGCAGAAAGAAGATAAGATAGAGCTACGACGCCGTAGCACATTTCCAACTGCAGAGCAGAGCCGGAAACCATGACTTTTAAGATAGAAAAGTCAAGAAAGGCAATGGTACCTGAGCGGCCGAGAAGAGAGAGCTCACCCACTGCATTGAAGGCAGCGGCGGAAGACAGGAGGGCTCAGCGCCCCTCATAAAGGAGAAGGAGCAACGAGGCTGAAGCATTGAAGACGAAGGACAGAAAAGTGAAGCGGTGCATAGTACCCATGATCAGTGCCGGGAAGCATGGAAGACTGCAGAGAGCTGTGGTGTGACGGAAAGCGGCTACCTCAAGTATAGATATGGCCGACTGTCACTAGTTAGGGTTTGGGTTACTGTTGGGACAGGCCCACAGTGTTGTAATGGCAGGACCTTCGGGCTGCCTATAAAGGGATATATTTTGTATTGTAAAAGGTTGGCATTTTGGGCATTTTAGGCCATCCAGCTAGTCGGATAACATATAGTTAGCTATTGAGTCTGTTAGCTCACAGTCATCTTGTATTGTAATAGAGTTGAGCTATGGTTCTATTATTAGCGGAAGCAATCTTACTGTAACCAGTAGTTGGCTTATAGAGTATGCATGTAACGGTCTGCAGGGATCGATAGAGAGGGAAGAGTACATTGTAGGAGAGCAATATAGAGAAGAAAAGAGATCTAAGAGAGAAGATCTTGAGCTGCATATGCGGTGCAGCAGAACTATGTTTTACCTTCCGCTGAGCTATAATAAAACACAGTTCTGTGGACGTAACTTCCATCTTCGAGGTGAACCACGTTTAAATCAAGTGTTATGAGATTGGTTTATGTGTTATGTTTACTTATGCATTTCTCAGTCATTTCATGGACTTTGTTTACAGTTTAATGAATGAATGTGTTAATCAGTTCACTGTAATATAGAAGGATAAACATAAGCCAAAGTCTTTGGCATGTTGTATGTGGTTCATTTATGCTTTGCGTGAAACAGTCACTAGTTGCAGTATTGAATAGCCTTGTATGTTAAGTCTTGCACGTCGACACGAGCAACGCTAAGTGCGCTAAACCGCGGAGGTAAGATATCACAGAGAGGTGATACCGCATCGGCAGAGGAGCTGCGATGCACGATACCGCAGGTTGAGGACTTAGCGTTGGGCAAGAGATGCGTGTCACACGGCGCACGGTGACACGGTAAGGTTGGAAATATCGCGAGTGAGGGAAAGTGCGTGACGTAGAAAAGGACTGCATGGCGGCATAAAGGAATATCTCATGGCTAGAAGAGCTGTGAGATGAGGAGATCGCGCGACACGAGAAGAAGGTCGTGCGACACGCAGAGAGAGAGACCTCGCAGCTGGAGGAGCTGTAAGTCGCAAGTAGGATTGCAACAGAACCTAGTCCAAGACACTTGAGTCCTTGGCCAACCCATTAGAATCACTTCAGGTGAGACTTCAGGCCGCTTTGCGGTCTGTCGCCGAAAGGGCCAGTGAGCTAGGGGTGTTGTTGGTTGGTTATAGTAAACCCGGGTCTGCCCATCGCAGCCAAAAAATGGTTCCGTTGCCGGTTTTGAACAACTGAGCACTAATGTTCTATTGGCATCCTACTAGAGAAGAGTTTCACCAGTGGCTGGATTCAAACTTAAGGGAGTTTGCCAAGAAAGAAAATCGGAGCCCTAAATTGAGCACAGAGGACTGGTTACAAAAGCATATCGCTTCATATATACACGCGATATTTTTTGCAACCTATGGAAATGAGCTTTACGACTGGTTATTAAAGTTGACATATAGGAACA
Source organism: Pseudotsuga menziesii (assembly GCA_001517045.1). Classification (NCBI taxonomy): domain Eukaryota; kingdom Viridiplantae; phylum Streptophyta; class Pinopsida; order Pinales; family Pinaceae; genus Pseudotsuga; species Pseudotsuga menziesii. Next base: position 32,191 of record LPNX010443991.1, read on the forward strand.
TATTCAAAAATAAGAGAAACATTGTCTGGACACGGGAGCTGATTCAGACCGTGCAGAGCCTCGACAATCCCATTACGAGAGCAGTGGACTTCTGGCTTGCGAGTGTGCTAGGAGGCTTTGTTACAGAATTTGCAGTTGACCAGAGAAAAAGCTTCAGCGAGGCTGAGCGGTACTTCTTCAAAGGATATCGTGGTAAGTACCTAAAATCCCTAAACTTGTCCTTTAAGATGCTGCTACATGAAAAAGGAGTAATGGACATGATTTCAGATGAATAAGTAAAGATAGTAATGTCACAAGAGTTTGAAAGTGATTTTGATGACATTGGACGAACACGTAGTGGCAAGAAATATAAAGTAGCTTTTGGCTCTCCTGTATTTGGAGATAGTTCAGACAATATTAGGCAATCGAGTCCTAGTACCACAGAAGAACCAGTGGGGGGTAGCCCTTACCATCCCTATACCCCACAGAAACAGACCGGAACTCAGAGTAATCCCGTAGGTACTCCATCCAGTAGCTCACAGACAGTACCTACTACCACTACATCACCTTCACCTACACCGCCGAGTGGTAGTAATCCAGTCAATCAGAACCCACCGCAGAGAAATAGAATGGGAGATGATATGAAGCTACCTACCTTTAAGGGTACAGGAGCAGAGGACCCGGAACAACATTGGTTTCTATGCGAAGCCATGCGGACCATTAAAACAATCAACGACGATAACCTTAAACTTGTACAGTTGGTCACCACGCTCAGAGATCGAGCTTTAACATGGTAGATAAAGTATACCACAGTACCCAAGACACTTGCCCAAGTCAAGAACGCCATGATTAAAGAGTTCAAGAAACCTAAGTCTGAGTCTCAGTGCATAACAGAGCTCAAGGATATTAAGAAGCTACCATCAGAGTCAGTATGGGACTTTGACCAGAAATTCAAAGCTCTTATAGACCAAGTAAGCTTTGAGTTTGCGCCGGAGTAGCATAAGGAATGGTTTATTGCAGCGCTGCTCCCTCACATCAGATTGCCACTAATGCAGCAGAAACTCCAGACGCAGGATGACGCATTGGAGATGGCGATGAAGCTAGAGGCTTCACCTTTAGCTGAAACCAGCGCAGGCATGACAACTCTACAGAACCAGTTGGCCAACCTCACGTTACAGATACACGAACTTAAGAAAGGGAAAGAGGTTATGCAAGACATATGGTGCTTACGATGTAGAGCACAGGGTCATACCAAAGACAACTGTCCAGTCTTTGCAGAATATTTAGCATCAGGGGCTCCTAACCCCTTACCATGAACGCAAGGGCCATGGTGTGAAATATGCAAAACACAAGGACATTTGCCTCAGCAATGCCCTTTACTTTAGAAGTATGTACAGACATCCAAGAACCTATACTATGTCTTTTGTAAGTCTGTCGGACATGATGAACAGGATTGCTGAGCCTATGATCTCATGTTAGATAGAAAACATGACGTATACAGAGTCCAGTCAGAAACACAGGGTCCAGCACCAGGACCACAACCTGATCCGGCTTATGGTGGCCGTGGAGGAGGATTCAGAGGACGAGGCCGAGGAGGAGGCTTCGGAAGAGGAGAAGGCTTTGGCCGAGGAGAAGGTTTTGGCCGTGGTCGTGGACCAACCACTTGTTATAACTGCGGAGTTGTAGGACACTATGCTAGGGAATGTCAGAGCCCCACTACCACTTGTAACTACTACAAATCTTATGATCATACTATAGAGGAGTGCCCTACCTTGATAGCTAAGATCAAAGACCCTAAACCAGTAGTACACCAGAACATCCAGATTATTGCTACTGAGCAGGCAGAGCCAAAACCAAGAGTCAATATTGTGACTCGTAGCGGTGCTTCCACCAGTGGGACATCGTAGGAGACCGAAAAGAACACAAGTCAGGAGTGGGTGCGCAGAGCTCCTAGTAAAGCAACATCATTCGACCTACAGAAGAATAAAGAGACATTTCACGAATCCAAGGCTTCCTTTGATGAACCTATGCAATCAGAATCGCAAGTACCGCCGTTTAGGGGCGTACCGCAGCAAGCACCTTGTGGCGATAGCCCTGAACAGACACCGCAGGCTACCACATTGGGAATATGCGACGAGGATGAATCGACAGGAAGTGTACAATCCTTCCTGCGTAGTTGCTTGAAACTCATGAGAAATGAAAAAGCTATCAGCGAGCTACAGCGCATTGTATATCAGTGTCAGCAACCTTCTCTCTCGGGCAATGCACACCGCGATGTTCATAATATTACAGGACATACAAGGACCGGAAGAGAGATGAAGCTCATAGCACAGATTGGAGAGTTTGAAATGGATGAAGTCGTCTTAGATCTAGGATCAGAGGTGAATGTTCTGACTAAGCAGACATGGGAACAGATGGGTAGCCCCTAGTTAGTCAGATCGCCTATCCACCTGAGATTAGCTAATCAGCAGTGAGTATCACCATTGGGTCGACTGCCCCAGGTGCCAGTTGACATTGACAGAGTTCGCAGTTTTGCGGACTTCGAGGTTATATAAATCATTGGCGACAGTCGACCGTATCCAGCATTATTAAGTATCGATTGGGCAATTGGTAGCAAGGCTGTCATCGACCTAAAGAGAACACAAATGACCTTTGAGGATGCACAGATCCGGGTCATCACGCCATTGGATCCTCACCAGGGTCCTAGATATATTGAACCTATCCGAGCAGAGGAGGAGGCACATAACATGGATAGCCTCTACCAGATGACTGCGAACCAAAACAACTACATCAATCCAACCACAGAAGGGAACATTAGTTGGAGATGCGACAACTCATGCGCATCGGATTCCAATGTTGGTCTAGAGAACTGGCAGAACAGACTTTATGAAGTCTCAACGCGCAGATGTGCGTTTATGAGTAAGTCAATGCGAGGGATTGGCGCAGAGATCACTGAGATTCCATCATATCATGGTCTGACAGATATTCAGTACTTCCTTGAGTAGTTTGAGCACCAGATTCCTTGTGAGCAGAGGATCGCAGCTATGGACCTTGCAGTACGAGCCACACCTGCAAGATGGTGGTATGCGCATAAAGAGAATATCGCATCATGGGATGATATTAAAAGATTGATGGCGATCAGATTTTCTGTCGACAAAGAGTATGTCTAGCAGAAGTACACAGGAGAAACTGATCCCAAGACACACATTCAGACATGTGAACAGAACTGGTCGGACATTCCCGAGGATGAATGGGTTCATAGATTCATTCACACATTGGACACAGTTCCAAGGAACTGGTACACAGAGACCGAGTTGCGCAAGGGGACGACCACATGGTCACTTATGACAAACAGTTTCCTACTCACCTTCGCGTTTGAATTAGAACATCCAAGTGTTGCTCAGGCCCTAGACATAATCAAGATCAAGATATTTGAGGACTGTACCATCTCAGTGCAGGCTCAACCTGAGTGGGCCATCCAGTTGCAAGCCGCACTTGAGTGCTATAATTTCGCAGCAAAACCAGACAATGAAGATAAGGATGAGGATGAGGATCCTCACAACACCAACATTTCAGAGTCAGAAGGGACTCGCGATGTTGGGGGACTATAGTTATAGATTCCAGCAATCACCGAACCCATCAAGATTAAAAAGATCAATATTGGCACAGACACAGAGCCTAAGTTTGCCTCTATTGGAGACTATTGGAATGATGAAACAGTCGGACAGATTGCAGATTTGTTACATGACTATCAGGACCTATTTCCCACCAAGTTATCAGAAATGAAGGGAATAGTTGGAGACCTGGGAGTTATGAGGATACCATTGAAGGAGGATGCTAGACCAGTCAAGCAGCGCCCATATAGATTGAATCCGTGCTACAAAGAAAAAGTAAAGGATGAAATCAATAAGATGCTAGTAGCAGGCATCATTGAGCCAGTAGAAGAAAGCAAATGGGTTAGCCCCATGGTCGTGCAAGAGAAGAAAACAAAAGGGGACATCAGGATCTGTGTTGATCTGCGCAAGCTCAACGATGCATCGCTTCATGATCCATTTTCGACACCGTTCACTGATGAGGTATTAGACAACGTGGGAGGACAGGAGGTCTACTCCTTCACTGATGGCTTTTCAGGCTACCATTAGATTAGAATACATCCAGAAGATCGATCCAAGACCACCTTTGCAACAGAATGGGGCTCGTTCCAGTATACGATAATGCCCTTTGGTCTTAAGAATGCACCAGCTATATTTTCTAGAGTAGTAGTTGCTGTATTTAAAGAATACATTCATAAATTCCTAGAAGTATATTTTGATGATTGGACTGTATTTGGACTAATCGACAAGCACATAGGAGACTTAAGACTGATGTTAGAGAAATGTAGGTAGTACCAGATTTCTCTAAATTTAAAGAAATGTATATTTTGTGCACCATTTGGTATTTTGTTGGGTCACATTGTTTGCAGACAAGGCTTGATGGTAGATCCCGCGAAGATCGCCATCATTGTAAATCTTCCAGCACCCAACTCAGTCAAGAAATTGAGGACAGTACTTGGTCATACCGGGTACTACAGAAAGTTCATCAAGGGCTACGCAAATATTACAGCACCAATGGAGAAATTGCTAAAGAAAGATGTAAAATTCCTATGGAATGAGGAATGTTAGCAGAGTCTGGACACACTTAAAGAGAATATGGTTACAACACCCATCCTGGTATTTCCCGACTGGACTAAGCCATTTCATGTACATGTGGATGCGTCTAGCATCGCATTAGGGGTTGTTTTAACACAACCAGGAGAAGGAGATATTGACCATCCCATCGCATATTCCAGCAGAAAGCTATCGACAGCAGAAAAGAACTACACCACAACAGAAAGAGAAGGCCTAGCTATGGTGTACGCGCTCCAGAATTTCAGGCACTACCTGTTGGGTGCCTCGTTTAAGATGTTCACAGACCACTCCGCGTTGAAGTATCTGGTCAATAAGCCAGTGTTAGGGGGGGGAATCTGCAGATGGTTACTCCTCTTTCAAGAGTATGATTTTGAAATCATCATGAAACCAGGTAGACTGAGTGCCGGACCTGATCATCTGTCACATATAGACTCAGGAGAAGAGACAAGTAACCTAGACGACAATCTGCCAGATGCACCATTGTTTTCTATCCAGATCGCAGATGAGTACTATGCCGATATTATTCAATTTCTCACTACAGGAGTAGCACCTGATGAGTTTACTAAGCAGCAAAAGAAGCAGTTGGTTGTTAAAGCAGCATACTTCACCCTCATCGCAGGACACCTATACAAGTTAGGTCTGGATGAAGTTCTGAGCAGATGTGTGATGCCGCATGAGAAAGACGCTATTATCAGAGAGGCACATTCAGGAACCGCAGGAGGCCATTTTGCAGGAAAGCCGACTGCGCAGAAAATCCTGGAGGTAGGATTATGGTGGCCTACGTTGCATAAAGACACCAAGGACTTTTGCAGATGCTGCGATATCTGCCAAAGGGTAGGAAAACCCTCACGACGCGATGAAATGCCGCTGCGACCGCAGGTCACGCTGCGCGCATTTGACAAATGGGCTATAGATTTTGTGGGTCCTATCAACCCACCGGGAAAGCGCACTGGTGCGAGATATATTATCACTGGAACAGACTACCTCACCAGATGGGCATAGGCCAAAGCAGTAAGAAATTGTGATGCTGCTACAGCCGCACAGTTCCTTTTTGAAAACATCATTAGTAGATTCGGATGCCCAGTAATTTTGATGAGTGATCAAGGTACACATTTTTTGAACAGCACCATTGAGGCGTTGACAGAATAATTCCAGATTCAGCACCATAAGAGCACTCCCTACCACCCACAGGCTAATGGTACGGTGGAGGCCTTTAATAGGATTTTAGAAAATGATCTTACTAAGATCTGCAATAGCCAAAGGAATGATTGGGACCTCAGAGTTAACGCTGTATTATGGGCGTACAGGACCACATGCAAGAAACTTACGGGACATACACCTTTCAGCTTGGTGTATGGACAGGAGGCTGTTATGCCTATGGAGTATATTCTTCCCAGTTTAAGAATCGCTCAGATTACCGGGATGACTGATACAGACACAGTGGAGGAAAGGCTTGTTGGTGTATATGTAACTTCGGAATGTATTCTTCTATGTATCTCCTATGTATTGTAACCCGATGTTTATTCCGGGATGTTTCTATTATGTATTTGAGTCATGTGGT
>LPNX010444017.1:1264-46264 GCA_001517045.1 Pseudotsuga menziesii
TCCCTTCAACTTATACAAGCCTCCTTCGTGTTCTTCAATCACTACCACATCATCGATAGTATTTTCTTTTGGCCATATGATGACTTGACCATCTATGAATGCAGCCCGCATTCCTTTTGCATCAATGCTGAAATGGAGAGAAGGTTCTTCTTCAATCCTGGCACAAACAATACTTCTTTCATTGTTAGAGACTTACCAGAGTCTAGCTTGTATGAAGATTCCCCACTACCTTTTATTGGACATTGGTAGTCATCTCCTAGTTTCACCTTGTGAGGTGATTCATGTTCTGATAGTCTTACAAAGGATTCCTTGAATCCCTTCATATGTTTGGAAGCACCACTGTCTATGAGCCAATCATCACTTCCATGAGTAATGTTACCTGCGAGAGCTGATATCATAACATATTCATCCTTGCTTGAAGAATCTTCACTTTCATATCTGGATCTCTTTCTGGATGGTTCATCATCCTCTCCAGCATGAGCATGATGTCTTCTTTGGCCTCGTCTCCCTCTGAAACTGGAACCTCTATGCTCATGTAGGTGTCCAATCCAGAGAGATAAAATACTTCTATGCTTGGAAGTTGTCAACTTCACCAAGCTTATCATCAAGCTGATCACTTTGAAATGAGAACCTCAAATGGAAATAGCAAAGGATTAGATCTTACCGATTTGAGGTGTCCGCCCTTGTCCCGGAGTTTGCTGATCTAGGGTTTGTCGTAGAAACCCTAATTTTCAAAACTTGGAATATTTAAGATCTGATTGGATGAACAGATAGATCTCTTCAAATGGAGCTGTCCAATGTACTCCTTTTCTGAAAACAGTGAAGGAAAACTCCCGGAACAGGAAGCCCTAATTTTCTGATTTCTTCTGCAGAAATGTCTGTTACTGTTTCTGTAATATCTCCGAAATTACTGATCCTATGTGTCTGAAATTTCTCACTGAGGTAACCTCGCATGTTCTTGATCCAACACCATAGGTTTCATCAGAATTGGTTTCACCATTTGGGATTTATTATCCTTTTCCCAAGGTGACCTGTTACAGGACTGTTCAGAACAACGAAGTTGTACGGCATGCCACGTGTCATTGGTTCATCTTCTGAGTCTGACCTTCGGAAAATAGAAAGTAAAGTCCGTGCCCTTTCTGGAGCATCTTCAGGAATTTCATTTGGACCTCTGTAGCCCAAGATATTGTAGATCTCCCCAGGTGTCCTGTTTATGGATGATTTCTGGAAGAGGCTGGAACCCTAACTTGGAGAGATCATATCTCCTGGAATACAGCGAATCAGAGGCTTCCCTTTGGACACAGTGTTCATCAGGATTTTATATTTGGCCCTTGCAATTTTCAGCTTTTGAGAGTTCGCCAATATCGAAATATAGCGATTGTACCAAAACTTAGCAGTTTTAGTATTTAGGGTTTCTCCTAGCTCATGGTCAAACTAGGGTTAAGTCCCGGAGTTTCACCCAACCAAATTTATTGATCCAGGTCTCTAAATTTCGGTTTTGATGAGGAGAAAAATCCTATGCTGGTCTCACTCAAAAATTCTTCTTCTGTAGAAAGCCCTAATTTCCACATCGAAACTGAAAATGCTTGAAATTGAATTCTGCATCGACAGAAAGATGCACTCTTCAATGGAGAGTCATCCTAGCATATTTTTGCTGAAAATCTGTGGAGGAAGATCCACAAAATAGGAAGCCCTAGTTCCTGTAGCTGCACAATGTCTTCTTCTCAGGTTAGCTCTGATACCATGTTAGTTTTTCATCATTTAAGCTAGCATTATGATAAGATCTTTTCACTGAGAAAATAACAAGCACAGCAATCACATAAGCACATCACAAGAGACAAGAGACACAAAGATTTTAGGAGGGGAAACCATAAATGGAGAAAACCCCTCAACTTCCTCTAAGATAGTATCACCACAAGATGTGAACCCAAAACAGTAAGATGACCTCCCTTCACAACAGCAGCCTTCTGTCTTCTGTCAAGCCCAAGAATTTCCTTCTCCAAAAGTGCGCCACACTTGAGAGAGCAAGAGAGCTAAGTCCCAAGTGATAAATAGATCTAGACTCTCACTCTCTATTTATATTCTTTCGTTGACTTGAAGTGCACTCAACCTAATAATTACTACTCGAGCCTACACCTTAATTAGTGTATAATAACTCAAGTGCATCTAAACTGTAGGGACTTACCTAATGACTTGATATGACTTGTTTACATTATTAATCCTCCCGATCGGAACATCGGGGCATGACCACATGACTCAAATACATAATAGAAACATCCCGGAATAAACATCGGGTTACAATATATGAAATATATAGAAGAATACATTCCGAAGTTATATATACATCAACATTAGCTCCATTTTGGGAACCTAACCCCGAAGGACCTAGAGAGTTGGATTCATGAGAATTGAACCTTCAAAATCAATATCAAACGATCTTTGGATTTAGACTCCAACCAATTAAGCTACCGCTCAGGATTAGATAATTAGCTTATTACTTAGTCAATCGTAATTTTAATCATCAAATAAGAGAGAATGCATCATCGTATGAGCTTTGCTTTACTTGATAGGCACAAAAGGCCCAAACATTACTCACTAAGAAAATATAATAACACATCACACCACCTAACTAACAATTATAGCCACCACTCAAACATAAAAAAACAACATCTTCAAACGAATGACATTGTCGACCTTAATACTCCAACATTATAACTTGATTAGTATTTATACTTTGGATCTTATTTCTTTTGTAACTCGCCATTAAAACCTCGATGATCCCATCCCATCCTAGCCTCACTAAATATTGAACACAAATCTCTTGTTTTGTAATATAAAACTGTTGTAACATAACGATAACCATAATCGAAATAACCATAACCGAAGGGTAAATTTTGCATTGAAATTATACATCAATGCCTATTACAACATAAAGTTTACCATTAAATCAAACACGAGCCACTTCCTTGAAGATGATCCCATCCCATCCACATAACCGAAAGGTACATTTTGCATTGAAATTATACATTAATGCCTATTACAACATAAAGTTTAGCATTAAATCAAACAGGAGCCACTTCCTTGAAGATGATCCCATCCCATCCACTAAATATTGAACGCAAATCTCCTTTGTTTTGTAATGTAAAACCTGTTGTAACATAACCATAACCTAAGTAGATTTTGCATTGAAATTATACACTAATGACAAAGAAAAAAGTTAAATCCAATTACCATTAAACCAAACACGAGCCAATTACCCGACAGGAGAGAGCAATTTATCAAACCGAGTAGATATAGATAAACATTGTGTATCTCACCTTCCACAACGAAGCCTATGGCGAATTTAGCAATTTCAGGTGCAGTAAAAGCACCTCCATGGCGGCCTTCATTGTCTCGTTATACCCACAATTACAAACCTCGACATTTCGGGGCCAACACCCTTAAACGCTCCAAAAATATTTCAATGTCGCGCAGTAGAAGACAATCAACGTTTGCTATGTGTAATTCCCTCGGTACTGGCATTGAAAAGGTTCCCGACGACAAATGCGATGTGCAGTCACAGACACACGGTAAAACGCTGAGAGAGCTCTGCGCTAATACTGTTCCTGAACACATTTTGAAAAGGTGCATTTCGTTTGCGCTTACATTCACAGTTGGAGTAAATGTTGCACCATGTTTCTCTGAAAATTTGCTGCATACTTTAGCAGAAGGGAACATCTCAAGCCTCAACAGCTGCGATATGTCCATAGTTATCTTTCAATTTTTTAATAAAATGTACGAAACATAAGGGAGGATATAAGATGCTAGATCGCCAGGGATTGTTTTGTTACTCATTGCTTGGATTGGATTGTTTTTACTGAAGACCTCATATTAAATTCCTTTTAAGAATGATGGAATATATATATATAGGTGGTTCATCATGGAAGCCCTGTTTACGCCATGACTATGGCCATCTCGGAAAATATCTTTAATACTCGTTTAGCAAGTATACCTGAATGGGCAAAAACAACCCCAGAGAGGGCCAATCACAATAAACCGCTCAGTAGCCTAATATTTCATTACATACAAGGGCTCTGAAGCAGCAAATGTCCCTAGATTTGAACCCGGGTGGGGAGCGCAATAACCAAATCTTGTAAATTTTCCTTTAATATTCAACTAGGGCTAAACAATGCATGCAAAATATCAACTGATAACCACACATGAATATCTTTTACAGTATGCAGTGGAAATATAACACTGAGAAATAACTCACAACATCACATCACAATATTGACACTATTATTTTGGGTATGGAAACCCCAGGAAAAACCCAAGATGGAAAAACCGGTGCAACACTCAGATATAGATTTTATTATGAAAAAATATGGAACTTTTACAATCACTGCAAATTCACCCAAACCTCACGAATGCAGTACTTGACAGAATCATTGGGCAAATCCCAACTAAACCTCAACACCCTCCTGTGTGAGTGTACAACCTAGCTGTACAAAGCTTGATGATCCTACTTCTTGCTCCTTCGTCTTCTCAGCTAAATCCTCTGTTTGACTTTCTCTCCTTGTCTATATCCTGTCTTTGTCAGAATACAAGTGTGTGTGTTCTCTCCACCAATTGATCTCTCTTTTATAACTTTAGGTAAAGTGAAAACCCTAATTTCACTTTCACTTTAACTAGTGGTAAAGAAAAAACCATAATTTCACTTTCACTTTACCTAGTGGTTCGCTAAAGTTAATTTATATCACTTTAATTTATTTTCCAAAGTAAACTTAGGAAAAGTAAATTAAATACAACTGGTTTCCTAATTTAAGTCTTTTGCATGCAAGAACACATGCATGTAAGAAGACCTTCCTTGTTGCTACTAGTTTAACACTCCCTCTCAACGAGGAAGGAATTCCGTAGCAACCCCAAATTATCCCTGAACTACACAAAACTCTATCTGCAAAGTGCCTTGGTGAAAATGTCCGCCACCTGCTCATCTGTCTGTATGTACTCCAACCGAATGGTTCCCCTCTAAACGCAATCTCTCAAGAAGTGGTATATGATGTCTATGTGTTTGCGCCGGTCATGGAACACTCCATTCTCAAATAGCCCGATGCCATTCTGATTGTCACAGTGAACCACTGTAGCCTCTAGTTCACACTCAAACAATCCTGCAAGTAACTTCCTCAGCCACATACCCTCACAAGAAGCCATGTTGGCTGCCATATACTCAGTCTCTGCTGAGCTCAATGCAATTGACTTCTGCTTCTCGCTGAACCAGGAGACAACCCCTGATCCAACGCTGAAACAACAACCTGAAGTACTCTTCTGGTCCCCTACACATCCTGCCCAGTCAACATCTGTAAAACCTGCTAATGGTACACTCCCCCTGCGCTCATAAACCAATCCATACTCCACTGTACCTCCGATGTAGCGAAGTATGTGCTTCGCAGCTGTCTAATGCACTCTCCGGGGGTCCACCGTGAATTGACTCAAAGAGTTGACTGCAAGCTGATGTCTAGTCGAGTGTTGAATAGATACATAAGCGATCCGATAAGCTGGCGATACAAGGTAGGATCAAATCCGTCTGATCCTGATGCATCAATCTTCCATCAGTTGGAAACTAGAGGTATGGCCATAGGCTTGTAGTCCTCCATCTTGAATCTCTTCAGAATCTCTATTGCATACTTCCCCTGTCCGATGAAGAAGCATCCATCTCTCTGCCAAATCTCCAAGCCCAAAAAATAATGCATCAGCCCAAGGTCTTTCATCTCAAACTCTACTGCAAGGTTGGACTTACAGTCTCCAATCGGCCTCTCATCTCCTGTCAAGGAGGCACCTCACTTGTCAAGAAGTACAGGTTGTGGTCAGCCTCACTCCGCTGAAATCCCATCTCCCGTCGATAGTTGTCAATCCTCGAGTACCATGCTCGAGGTGCCTGCTTGAGCTCGTAAAGAGCTCGATGCAGTCTGGATACATGCGTCTCCCTATTCTCCACATCAAACCCCTCTAGCTGCTCAATATACACCTCCTCCTTTATCACTTTGTTGAGGAAGGCAGTATTGACGTCCATCTGATGGACACGCCAACCCATCTCAACTGCTAGTGAGATAATGGTTTGAATGAAAGAATACCTGGAAACTGGGGTGAAGCTCTCCTCATAATCAATACCCTCCCTCTGTGAAAACCCCTTTGCCACGAAGCGCGCCTTGTACTTCTCCACGCTTCCGTCTGCTGCATGCTTCACCTTGTAGATCCATCTAGATCCCACCACCTTTTTCCCTTGTGGCCTCGACACAACCTCCCATACCTAATTTTTCATAATGGAGTCATACTCCTCAACCATAGCTTCCTGCCACACATCATGTTGTGCAGCCTCCCCGAAGCTGGAAGGTTCATAGTTAATCAACTCTGTCATCAGTGCCATATAACTAAGCCTCTCTGGTGGTACACTCCATCTAAAAGATGTCTGTGGAGGATCTACCTGCCTGGAATCCTACACTATGGATCTAAACCACTTAGACCTTGGCCTAGTGTCAACCTGTTGAAGCTGTTGGACATCCGTCTCCTGCTGCAACTCATCATTCAAGTCAATGACTGAAGGATCCTGTTCACCTGACTCCCTTTGACCACTAGAACATGTGCTTTGTGTCTGTACCTGTACCTGTACATCTGGCTCCTCCAACTTGACTCTCGACTCTTGTGGTGGTTGCTGCTCTGCTGGTAAGTCCAGAGATCTCCGCAAGGCCCTGTCCTCATCGAACTGGACATCCCTGCTCACAATGATCCTCCTGGGAGCAGAAATGTAAACTCTATATGCTTTTGAAATCTCACTGTAACCAACAAGTAACCCCTTCTCTCCAGAAGGGTCCAGCTTCTTCCTATTGTTAGCATGAACATGACAATAGCAGACACTGCCAAATATGCGAATGTGACTCACATCTGGCCTAGTGCCTGTGAAGACCTCCTCTGGTGTCTTCCTCCCCAAGGCTGTGTGGGGACACCTGTTCTGAATGTATACTGTAGTTCTGTATGCCTCGGCCCAGAGGAATAGTGGTAATCCTTGATCAAATAGCATGGCCTTGGCTGCTCCAACCCTAGTCCTTTTTTTCCGCTCTGCAACTCCATTTTGTTGTGGGGTATGGGGTATAGTGTGCTCCTTCTTGATCCCCTCGGCTGAACAATACTCCATGAACTCATTGGAAGTGTAACTCCATGAACTCATTGGAAGTGTACTCACATCCGTTGTCTGTCCTCAACACCCGAATATTCTTTCATGTTTGGTTCTCCACTAGAGTCTTGAACACTCGGAACCTCTCAAAGACCTCTGACTTGGCCTTCTGGAAATAGAGCCATGTTTTCCTGGAATAGTCATCAATGAAGGTTACAAAGTAAGTGTAACCAATGAATGAATGGACACTCATATGTCCGCATACATCCAAATGCACCAAGTCCGAGGGCTCCTTAGACTTGTGGTCGCTCTGTGGGAAAGGCTTCCTGATGTTCTTCCCCAAAGCATAACCCTTGCAGTGGTTATGCTTTTCCTCCTATACCTAAGGAACTCTAATGACTGCCTGTCTCAAATGCTTCAGTGCGCCATGGTGTAAGTGTGCCATCCTCCTATGCCACAACTCACCCTGACTGCTGCTGCTGCTGACTAGAGCCTTTACAGGCTCAAAGTGTGATTTGTACACTTTTTCGCTCCTTCTGCCAATCACCTGATCCAAGCTCCTATTTGACCCCTTGGGCCTGATATACACTCTATGGTCACGAAACTTCACCTGATATCCGTTGTTGTCCAGAGTGGAGACTGATATAAGGTTCTTGGTCAGTCCTGGAACATATAACACATTAGCAAAACTAAGGGGTTTGCCAGACTCCCTCTCAAATGAAACAGTGCCAACTCCCTGCGCCGAATACCGCACATCATCACCTAGCTCAACGTGGATCCCTATTCCACCCTCTTGCAAGTCTTTGAAGAATCTCTTCTGTCCAACCATGTGACTAGATGCTCCACTGTCAATGTACCATATGCTGCTCCCTGTGGTGCTTGCCATGCAATCTATCAAACAAAATTCCTCATCGAAGTTCTTGCTGAACTCATCCACCTCTGCAGATCCAGCCATCTGAGTGTTTTTCTTCTTCTTCTTATCTAGGCACTGGGAGGCAAAGTATCCCTGCTTGTGGTAGATAAAACACTTGACCTTTGACACGTCAAGGTTTTTCTTACCATCCTTCCTCTTTTCCTTGCCCTTGCTCTTCCCTGTAAGGGCTAGAGCCTCCTCATCCACAATCTGTGGGGCACTGTTGGATGAGCTTGATCCTTGACCCATGCAGGTCTCCTCCTGCACAAAGTCATCTCATAGTCTCTGCCAATCAGGGAGCTTCTCCTTAGCCACGACACCTTTGACAAAGGTGTCCCATGGCTTAGAGAAGCCATTGAGTGCTATCCGAACTAGCTCCTCATCCTCACTTTTAGAGCCAATAGCTCCAAGCTCATCCTTGATCTGTGTGAGCCTCGTGAGATAAGGCACAACTCCTTCTCCCTTGGTCATCTTGGTGTTGTGCATCCTCTCTTGCAACACCATCCTCCAGTTCTTGTTCTTGCTCTGGTATAGACTTTCCAAAGCCTTCCACATCTCCAATGTGGTCTTCTTACCCGAAAGGTGAGGGACTATATGGTCCTTCACTCCATCCATGATATGTTGATGTAATTGTAACTTCGGAATGTATTCATCCATATATCTTATGTATTGTACCCCGATGCTTATTCCGGGATGTGTCTGTAATGTAATTGAGTCATGTCATACCTCGATGTTTATTGGTCAAGGGTTAAAGTCCCCACAGTTGTGGGGCCCTAGGGTTATTAGACTATTCTAAAGAAGTCGACCCTAGGTGAGTCATTGTAAGTCAGGGCAATAGTCCCCACCATTGTGTTAAGGATAAACCTCCTTGTTGGTAGGAGGAGGCAAAGTCCCCACAAATTGTGGGTCACTAGGGTTATTAGACACTCCTAGAGATGTCAGCTCTAGTAAGTAATTGTTAAGTGAGGCCGACATGTTGGAGTGGGTTTCAAGTGAACGAAAGAATATAAATAGAGAGTGAGTCTCTCTATTTATCACACGTACACTCATTCATTGGGGCGCAAGAGTGAGAGGAGAAGTTGCTGGGACAAGAGAGAGATTACTGCTGTCGGGAGGTCATCTTTATTTTTTTAGGTTTTGCTTTTGGTGCTGATTCTATCTCTGAGGAAGTTGCGGGGTTTTCTCCTTTATGGTTTCCTCGAGGAAAATTCTTTGTGTCTCTTGTCTCTTGTGTTTTATTGCTGTGCATATTATTCTTTCAGTTAAAGATCGTAAGATCATAATGCTAGCTTGAATGATAAAAATATAACATGGTATCAAAGCTAACCTGAGAAGAAGACATTGTGCAGCTACAGAAACTAGGGATTCTTACTTTTTGGGTCTCTCTCCACAATCCATCAGCAAAAGTATGCTAGGCCGACTCTCCATTGAAGGGCGCATCTTTCTGTCGAAGCGGAATTCGATTCCGAGCATTTATTAGAGGAAATTTCCCCTCAAAATGGGCCTCCTAAAAAGAATTAATAAAATAATACTTAAAATAATAAAATAATATTTATTAATTTTGGAGGAAGAAAAGAAAAAAACTATTTTTTTGTTTGTATTTTCGACATATCTCCACGTGTTTTTACTCAAATTTCGATCGGGAGAGCTCATTGGGTGCAGAATTTAATTCCGCATCCAACGAGCTCTCCCGATCGAAATTTGAGTAAAAACACAGGGAGAATTCCGCATTCAACGAGCTCTCTCGATCGAAATTTGAGTAAAAACACAGGGAGATATATCGAAAATACAAACAAAAAAAGTTGTTTTTTTTATGATACCTATCCCCAAATTTATATTAAAAAAGTGTTTAAGACCTATACGGTATTTCAAATTTAAAGAAATTTCATTGGCTAACACATGATGACATGGAATTTGAGTTAAAGTTAGAAGACCCATTTTGAGTTGAAATTTCCTCTAATGTTCAGTTTTCGCTACGTGAAATTAGGGATTTCTACAGAAGATGAATTTTTGAGTGAGCCGAGCATAGGATTGCTCTCCTCATCAAAATCGAATTTTAGAGACCTGGATCAATATTTTTGGTTGGGTGAAACTTCGGGAAAGTCAAACCCTAGTTTGACCTCGAGCTAGAAAAACCCTATATACTAAAACTGCTAAGTTTTTGTACATTCGCTATATCCCGAGATTGGCGAAGGATCAAGAGCTGAAAATTGCAAAGTTTTTGTACATTCACTATATCCCGAGATTGGTGAAGGATCAGGAGCTGAAAATTGCAGGGGCCGAAGATAAAATCCTGATGTACAATGTATCCAAAATTCAGCCTCAGATTTCCTATATTCTAAGAGATACGATCCCTCCAAGTTAGGGTTACAGCCTCTTCCAGAATTCATCCCTAAACAAGACACCTGGGGAGAATTGCTATATCTTGGGCTACAAAGGTCCAAATGAAATTCTTGAAGATTATTCAGAAAGGGCACGGACTGTGTCAAAACCCCAAAATTTTGAAAAATTTAAAACTTTTAAAATAACATAATATCTCATTAAGCAGCTGTTATCTGGATGATTAGTTTATGCTATTTAAAATGTTACTGAAATAGTTATTTTAATACTCTATAATTTGAAGAGCATTTTCTTTGCAGCTACTGATTACTTTTCTGTTTGCGACATAAGGTGGTTTGTCGTAGAGGGCTTGGGCTTACTTAGCTTTCGAGCTAATGCAGCCG
This sequence comes from Pseudotsuga menziesii, assembly GCA_001517045.1. NCBI lineage: Eukaryota > Viridiplantae > Streptophyta > Pinopsida > Pinales > Pinaceae > Pseudotsuga > Pseudotsuga menziesii. The sequence goes on from LPNX010444017.1 coordinate 12,048, forward strand.
TTTTCCTTTATTACAGATATACAGGTAAGAAGTATGGTTCGATGCTAACAAGTCTTTAAAGTTACCGTTCAGATTTCTGCATACAATTTGCTTAGTAAAGATTTTATATGCCAGACAGAAAAGTCATACTTCGTAAGGTAAAAATTTTGTTATTTTCTGCTATAATTTCTTAATCCTCAAAAGGAGATTGCATTTTTACATACAATAGAAGAGGACTAAACCATACAAGAGCCAGGTTAACCATGAGAGGATAGGAATAGTAATCCAGTTCTAATCTACCTTACCAATGGAGTCTCTTGCAAAATTTCTGAGTTTAGAAAGAATAAAAATATAATCAAGATGTCATCTTAAAGAATGTTTATGATTATTACCTAAGAAGAGTTATCTCTATTCATAAACCTCTACTTTGTAGTTCAAGACAACCAAATCGATAAGTGTATAATCTAATAGAAACACCATTGATTTGTATATATTTACATACATTAGGGTAGACAAGTTATGATCTTCTCTTGGAAATCTATAATAGTTGGCATCATGATTATAACCATGACCACTAAACAATTATCATAACTACTTATCCTATGTCTCTTCAACCATATAAACCTATATATTTACGAGCATGATACAAGGGAATGAACTATATTAATACTACCATTACCATAAGGACGTTATAATTATCACAATGGACTAACTACAAATGCTATGTAGCATGGAGTATAATACACAAAACATATTGTAAAATACAAATACCAAGTATTAAGGAATAACCCTACGTAGCATGGAAACCATCAAAGTTTTATTACTAATCATGCGTTTTTGGCAATAATAATGCAGGTGAAAAGTCAAAGTTTGTAACCTATGATAAAATCATTTCAACGATGGTTTTTGATTGCCAACAATCATTGTTATTGGACTTTAGAGTGAAGGTGATGACACACCAATTATCAAAAGAGCTACGTGGGTGCATGCTGTCCATTCGTTGGCGTTATAAAACGTTGACTGAACCCTAGTTTTCTCATTTTGCTTCGCCTTCGGGCCTCTTGGCCGCTCTGCAACATTCAACCCTGCTGATATGTTAAAAGCCTTTGCTCCTTACGCTGCCCTTGCTCTTTGCGAGTTTGAATACTACGCTGCTCTTGTCCTTTATGAGTTCAGAAAACATTACTGCGAGGGTTATTTAAAAGTTTAACGCTGTGTTGAAAGCCTCTGTGAAAACTGCCCGTAGCTGCTTGTTTCGAAAGGTGACAGTTCAGCTCTTTTTAAGCACCTTTCAGTGGGTTATTCTTCCCAAACAGCGTGGCTGTTCTTGCTAGTCGATTGGGTGAAAAAAAACAAAGAGAAAAGACTGCGATAACAGAGTTTAATTGGGATTCTCCTTTGAGTTGTAGGTGAAGATAAATACCCTTCGTTCTGCCGTCAAATCGCAGTCTCCTCGGTGAAGAAACTCACGGCTTCACATCGAGGGTTTTTAACAGGTAAGGTAAAATTTTATTGTAAATTTCAATTCTCAGCAAAGTTTATCAGTTATCGCTTAATCTTTAAGTAATGCTAACGCATAGCTGCAAAACTCTCCTCGCAGGTGAAATCTACTATACTTCACAGCCTTCTTCGGATCCAGGGTTACAGCTCCGTGACTACGGTAAGGCCTGGTCTTCCATGGCTTAACATCTTTGTCTGCACTTTAAGGATGGCGATGGGTTGCTCACGGCCATTCTGTTCTCGTGATTTTGAGCTGTTTGTTTTTGTGTTTGAGCTATGGGTATAACCCTAGCTCTGTAAAGAACTCTCCGGCTACGGCCGTGAATGTAAACTTTGATTTTAATTACTGTAAGTTTGTCCGGCTATGGCCGTGAATGTAAACTCTGTTTTGAAGTTAATGTTTTGGTTTTGTTTAAAACCTTTACAGGCTATAAGCCTTGCTTTATTATTTTCAGCAAATCCATAGGCTACACGCCTTTATAAGATATATTTCTGTACAGCTAGGGTTAATAAATAAAACAATATGCAGGTGTTCTGTTGTTTTTTAAAGTAAAAAGGGGTTAGGGTTTTTACCCTCGTTATAAGAAATATTTGAAACTGTTTCACTCTCTTTTACGTTTATCCTTGAAACAGTATTGGAAGAATTGAGTAAATAACTACTTGCAGTGTTTTGTTTATTAACCCAGCCGTAAGGAAATTATTAATAATTTCTTCTTTTAATTAGATAATTTCCTTGTTAATGAGACATTGGTCTCATTAGGTTACTAATTTACCCTTGGTGGTACAAATGCATTACCATTTGTTTGAAATCTGTTTAACAACAAATAAACTTCAGGCCTAAACAGCTTTAAAAGTAGCCTTAAAGAATCGTTATCTTATTTTTATAGATATTATTTATTTCATAATAAAATAGATGTTAAGGTTTTAGCCTTATTATACAGTTATAAATAGTATCGTCTCCTGTTTGGATATAATATAGTAATAATATTATTCTTTGATATATATATAGGTAAAAATCATTGCCCTAATGACTAAGCTCATTATATGAGCAAACCTGTTACTTACCTTTGATTATTTATAGTATTATTTTTTTTTTTTTTTAGAACTGTACAATAAGTAAATAGCCTTCCGGCTCAGTACAATCTTGTATTATTGTTTTATAATAAGGCTGTAGTGAGATAATGTACATTTTTTATTTATTTATTTATTGCTTTGTCGCAATATTTATAAATCTAAGATTTTTAACCCTGTTTTGCAGTTTGTAAACTATATTGTTTTTATCATTTAATAAACAGTATTACTTATAATGCACATTAAACAACTAGTTCATAAATACATTTATTTATTTTACAATCTATGTATAAATAAAATAAATATTATCTGTTTATTAATATATTAGTTGGATAATATTGATATACTATACATTATATTGTTTACATCATAGGTATTACAATGTAATACTACTCTTTGATATTACTATGAATATTGTTTTATCATTATTTACCCTTATTTTGGTTTGGGACCTTTATCTAGTTATAAAGTTTTGAATAATTCTTTATAATACTTATTAATAATAAGATATAAACTTATAAGCGTATCTATATAAATTTCCTGTATATAGCATAGCATTTATTCACCAGACCTTATAATAGAATAACAAAATATGACAATGCACTCATCCTAGCTGAATAAAATGAAAGTACAGTAACTTGGAAATTTTACATTTTCTATTATAATATAGACTGCTACTAAAATACTTTAACTGTATCGTCTAACTGATAATTACTTATAATCTTCTATCAGTAATGTATTTATTTTAAATAGAAGAAACAATTATAACTTATACAGCAAACATACTTAGTCTATCTTTTCATTTTTTTACAGTTAATATTTCCAGAAAAAACAAAGTTACAGTTCTAGATTAATTTAAAGCTGTAGAAAGATAGCTAATAAATTAAACAGATAAGCATTTGTGATAGCTGTAAGTAAATTAGGAGGCTCAGTTCAGAATAATACTTCTTCTAAACACTGAGATACCGTGTTAGAGTACTATCTGGTGATACCAGATGTGGAAAAACACAGTGATACTAACAGGTTTTGCTACTAACATACCAAGATAGTAATTTTACAGATACTAAACAATTACTCAGACATGTAAATATTTATAACATTTATCCATTTATACTCAGAAAGACATAAAGAAATAAATGAAGAACCTGTTTAATGCTGTGGACAACAACAGCAATGGGAGGCTGTTCCTCCCTACCAATTCCTGGAGAGCGCTCAGACAACGACTTCTCAGGACCCCTGAGCTTGCTCCCGTCTCCCTGGCTGGAACTAGGTGCAGCAAAACAGATACAGTCTTCAACTCCGTATCAACTCAGAACTGTTAGACAGTTCTCTCAGCTCAAATAGCTGTAATCAAAATCAAGTTACTGCAAACATTCACTCAAACACTTCCTTACTGTCTTTCCCTCTTTCCTCAAATGAAATTCCTGAATAACATTCAGCTGAATGAATTCTTTCTGGAATAAAAACTGAGTAGCCTGAGCTCTCCTCATTGAGTACTTTTATAGATTGCCTAGGTCTTAGTTGGGTTAACTGTCATTTAATGAGCCACCTGCTCACATTCCACTTTCTTGGGGAATCATGACCCCCAAATATAGGGAAGTTGCCACCTGCAACTTAGGAAGTGTTTGAGGATGCTGCCACTTGTCTTTTGCCTTTCCACCTAGTTCCATCCACCAGTTTGACCAGTAACCTCTTTTAACAGCTCTCCCATGCTGTTGTCTCCATAATTTATTTATATTAATAAAATATTCTGAATTACACTCCATAACTGTTGACTCTGCTGAGTCATTAATCCCTACTTAGGATTAAGTTTAACATAATGTCTAAAAAATATAATAAAGCAAATTACTTAATTTTACAAAATTGGGGTATGTGACAGACTGTACTTTCTGTGGTCCGAATTTCAGACCCAGAAGATGAAATAGTGACAGTGGAAGTCCGTACAACTTCGCTGTTCTGAACAGTCCTGTAACAGGTCACCTTGGAAAAATGATCATAAGTCCCAATTGGTAAAACCAATTCTGATGAAACCTGTGGTGTTGGAACAGGGACATGCGAGGCTACCTCAGTGCGAAGTTTCAGACACAGAGGAGCAAGAATTTCAGAGATATCGCAGAAACAATAACGGGCATTCTGTTGAAGAAATTGGAAAACTAGGGCTTCCTGTTTCGAACGGAAGAATATCACATGAAATTCACTACCTACCAAATCCATCCTCCCCGCTTGTTGCATCGTCCAAGACACTAGGCTACTACTTACCTCACTTAGTCGCCCATGCCCAAGAAACATTCCACCAAGACAACGTCACCGTTTGCCAACAAATGACATTTTCAAATATCATGTATTTTAAAAAAACTTTTAAATAATCCCATCCCATGCATTGCAATACATTATAACTTATAACTTCAAAAAATTTAAACAATTAATAACCTATACGAACAAAAGAAACATGGTAGGGTGATCCATACATGTCCCTTGCAAAGACATAATAATATTATAAACTAATTGTTTTTCTTTCATGCATATACTAATTACATACATACTTATCTTGAACTAAGTGTCACATGGACAAAATATGAGGCAACAACCAATTATATATATATATTCCATACTCGGTGACAAAATATTCTTGTAGTATATGCAAGAATATGACATGAAATTCTGATAATATGAATTTATTAGCAATTATATATTTATATATGTATGTATATATTCCATACTCAATGACAAAATATTCTTGTATTATATGCAAGAATATCACATGTAATATGAATTTATTAGCAATTGCTTCTAGTAAGAGAACGTGAAATGATGTAAAAGAGAATGTAAAGGATTAAAGAAAACTAAAGCAATGATGTAAATTTTTTTGGGGCCTTTATGACTAAATAGAGTATTAGCGTAAGTCCTCTTTGAATAGATGGCTTTAAGATTAATTGAAATAAGTATAAAATTTTTTATATTAAAATTATTTTCGAAGGTGCAAAAATATGTGTGTAATTGAAATTGTAAAATTAATTTTAAAGGTACAAAGATATATTTATGTAATTAAAATTATAAAATTATTATAGAAAGCCTAAAGATATATCTTATATAATTGAAATTGTAAAAAGTTTAATATAAAAAAGAAGTGCACAACATATTTTTATAAAATTAGCTTAAAATATATTAATTATTACTTAAGCTAAAATTTTGATTAAAATTAACATTTAAACTATTTGTTCGCGTGGTATTGGGCATATAAAACAGTAATAATGTAAGTATTTAGCTTCAATAAAGCCTTAGAATGTTTGAACCTCAACATTCTTTCCAATAGAGAATGAAAAAGGTAAAATTAAATGTATATGTATCACCTATAATTCAAAATCTAAAAAACTAATTTTTAAGTTTTGCAATTTGTTTATAGTGTAATAATATATATAGATAAAAAGTAAACAATCTTTAAAATTAGAGAATGATTATATTTATTTATACAATTAAAGAAGAGTACATAATAATGTTTTTGTTTTAAGATGTAGATTTAAGCTTTTTTTGCTCCCACTCAAAGGTATCATGATTTTGTTTCTAATACAAGATTCATGAAATTTTGCAAAGACAAATGAGTACTTTTGTTGGCGGAAGGCTAAATATTCATAGTCATTCATATATTTATTTGACTATTCCAAAATGATATTCTTTCCTTAGTTGTTTGTTAGTTATTCTCAATGTAAGGTAAAATTATATCATTAAAAAATTTAAAATGTTTTTTTTATCAAGGAACAAACTCAAAATCTTTGACAATTTATTTAATGAGGGCTTCAATTGCAAAGTGGATCTCACAGAACTAAAATGAAAATAACATTCACAATTATTCCTCTAAGAAAGATATTTTTGCAAACTAGGAATATATAAAAAGCTCAGACAATGCACGACATGTTGATATACGTACATCCAAGCCTTTGAATACCTATAAAGGAGATGGCCTTTCTAAAGGGACAAACCATGGAGATTGTATAATAAAAACTAAAGCATGTTCATTACATTTTCATTGATGAGATGAGATTTATTGCCCAAAGTTGTTTATTCATATTTATGAGCAGTTACATGAAGCATTCCCTTACCAAAAACACACACAATTTGGTGGCCACTAAATTATGCTTGTTGGTGACTTGGGCAGATTGCCATTTGTAAAAGACATTTCAATTTGGGTAGGAACATCACATGGAAACACACTCTTTCCAAGGTTTGACACAATTATCACATTATATACTATTTTTATCAATAGGTAGCAATCTACTAGCAACCCTTCTCAAGCCTCTTCTCAAAAATTTCTATTGAGATTCGAAAATCAAAGCTTACATTATAAGATAAGAACCTTCTCATATCCATGAAAAGTTTCCTTTTGACTCATACATAACAACACATTAAAAATTAAATGCATTGATATTTATTCAACAATTTGGCCACATTACATAATAATTAAATGTTGAAATTGTTAAACATTTGCAAGAAACAATCATGAACTAAGAAAATGACAATGTTGATGGAGAGAGAGAGGATGATTTGATGGAGATAGAGGATGACTAGTTAGACACAAGAGTCTTACTATGCAAAAGACAACAAGTGATCTTAATATAGCCACAACTAGCCTCGTTCATCGATTTCTTACACTTTTTATTACCATTGTCAACACGCCATACTAAAAACAAATTATATGGCATAAATGATAATGATATCACTTTGAATACATTACTTAGAATTCTCTAGTGTTGTGGTGAGAACTTAAGAAATACGATACTGTTGAAATGAGTAACTCCTACTTGTCTTATGTGTGACACTTATCATACTAAAGCTTTTGGTTGTTATTGTTTGTAACATCCCCAAAAATTAATAAAAAATTAAATTTTTTCTATGTGATATTAAATGCTAAATCATAGCGAGAATGCTAGTTTAATAATTAACTTCAAACATATAGATTACAAAGACAAGACATCAAGAGAAAACTCAGGAGTTAACACTCTTCGGTTAACTGTAACTAAGAGGCTACAAAATTTTACTTACTAACTTGTAAGTCACATGTAACCAACCGTATTCAATCTATAATGATTTTCAGTCTTGAACAATAAAATGTTGGTTAAAAGTTAATGAGTTAAAATAATTTATTGAATTTAGATCATTGCTTTATTTGTAAGAATGTGTATGATTCTGATGGTTATTTTCTTTTCTTACTGAAGGGGGCCCGAGGTTATCCTGAGGCTTACTTAGCTTTTTTTAAAGCTAATGCAGATTCGATGCTTGTATAGAATTCACAGGTAAAAACTTACTTCCAGGTTTACGATGTAAGAATTTAAGACTCGGAAGACTAAACGAGTAAGTTAGGAAAGATCCTTAAACTCTATTCCTTAGACTTAAACTTCAACTACCAAGGTGACTCTATTTATGTTCTAGATTATTGAAGTGTAAAGTTCCTAGGTCTATAGCAAGGACTTACCTACCTAGGTAGCAATTTGGAGTTAATAGTGTAATTATTTGTTCCAAACAAATAAATTTGCATGATTAATGGTATGTAATTATCCAACATGTTTTTAGTTGATTGTAGTATTAGGAACCTAAATACATTTTCCATGTTTTATAACTATGAACTTCACCATGTTAATCCTAGAACTTACCTAAGCATAAAAAATAACATCATTAAAATGGCAGCTAGAAACTAACTACAAATTCAATGAAACTAACCTAGGCATATAATCATTGCATAAAATAATAACTATAACCTAGCTAGAACTTCACAATGCATACAATAACTTGTCAATTTTTAACAAATGTAATAGTATTATGTTTTCACATTTCGCAAGGTTACAAGTAGGTTAAACTATATCAATACCAAAAAGATTTCAAAATTAGTGGGATCCATGTGGTGAATGCTTGCTAGATGGAGGGTTTTGGCGATAAACCCCATGCATTTACATTCATGTTTTTCCCTAAAAACTCGTTTGGATTTAACAGTTGTTTGTTTGGTTGGAGGAATAGGCCAACACGCCCTCAACCTCTTCGAGTCTCTGCAAAAGTTGTCGTTCTTGTTTTGGCCGTGGAGTTAGAAAATTTGATACTCTGGTTCTTTGCCATTATTGTTTCTTCGAGCTCGGCCATGGTGTTAGCAGGCTTAATGCTCTCGTTCTTCACCATTATTATTTCTTTGAGCTTCATGCTAAACTGGTGAGTCATATCGAATCCTCCAAGCATTTTTCATTTCTTCTATTTGTACCAAGATATATACTAACAGTTCGAAGCTGTTGTTTGTTTGATGGTAGGTGAAAAAAAACTTGGTAATGCACAGTCAAAAGTTGAAAGCGTTTGCTTGAGCTGAAGGGTGTGAGCGAGAAAAGGATCGGTAAGCCTCGGTCCCAACCTTGGGTACCCTTCATTGATTCTGTTTGCGGTGATACTGATGGTATTGGTAGTTTGTTACTGCGGTGTTCATACTATTTGAAGTAGATTGTTGTTTTGTTTTGGTTAATGGTGGAGGTCGTAAGGTCATCCTTAGTGATAACCCTTAGGGTTTCACAACTGAGCTATGACACTTGTAATAATGGTTTTAAGTTTAACATAATATTGTTCCAAGGTTTTTAAAATCATTGTTCATACTGTAAATACGTTGTGTGGAAGCTTCCTCGGCCTCTTGCTCAGCCACAGTAACTCTTTCGTGGCTATGAATCTATTAAGGCTTCCAGGTATTAATCAATGTGGCATCTGTATTCTTGATACGTTAAAGATTCCGAGTATGGTTCTTTTTTTTAAAAGGAAAAGCTTTCGGCCAAAGTATAAAATATCTGTTAGCATTTGTTTTCATTTTGTAATTTCGGTTGCATAGTGCATTAAGCTTGGTAAATATTTTTCTATTATGACACAAATGGTTGTATTTCTTCTACGGCTGCGAACTTGTTTAAGCCATTAGCAAAATAGTTGTTGCAATTCTATTTGTGCAATCTGTACCGTAAGGGTTAACCTAGGGTTTGATTTTTAATAAACAGTTTTTAGTATTTAAGTTAAATAGTTTTCTTCAAATCTTCGATTTTTGTATAAACGATAGTTAAATTATGATAGTTTTCCTTTTAAACTGAAAGAGATGGAAATCTATCCTTTTTCATAAATAGGTTCTGTAAATGGATATGAAGGTTTATATTTAAGAGTATGGTTTAGAAGAACAATTTACAAATATTAATAGTAATATTAGAGTTATAATGATTGTTTACAGTTGGGTTTACTAAGTATTTAATTTATGTACTATAATACAACAGGTGTTATAATTTTAACCATTATTAGCATATTGACTGAACATCATGAACTTACTGTGCTAGATGTTTAAAAAGAAACAGTTGAGGTTGAGTACAAAAGTTAAATATTAAAGTTAGGATACCTGGTAAAACATTAAGTGTGCATTATTTACTATAATATGTCTAGAACATAGGTTTATAATTTAAGTTTTAAAGTATTAGAATAATGAATGGTTTTTATTTACTAAGTGTAAATAAATTGATTGTATTACAGTAATTGTTATTGTATTATACTACACACAGTTTAATGACTGTGTGACAAAATCTTGCTATAATGGATTCTATATAAAATGTTCTTAGAGTTTTTTGTATAAAAGGTTAAGGATTATTATGATAAATAGCTAGAAAATAACAGTAAAAAGCTTCCAATTACTTGAAGATATTGCTAGTAAATTATCGAAAGAAAAGATTGATGATTCATTTCTATGGAAACTCTACAATTCGATAACAGTTCAAATCATTTTATCCATTTATAATCATTCATATCTACAGCTAAACAATCCTTCTGTACTAGAGCATGTCATCGTAAGATGAGAGGAAAAATGCAGAAAGGAATTTTACTCATTAATCAATCATTTCTAATTCTAGACTCATTTATTCTGATAATCATATATAAGTAAACTTTCCTGAATAAATTGCAGACTTAAGCATTTTTCTAGCAGATTCAAAGTATCTAAGTAATAATAGAAAAACTAAACATGACTGTTTTCATTCCAGTAATTTGCTTGGACATAAATAAATAAGATAACACAATGGAACCTGGTAATTTGTAGAAGAGACAAATAGACCAAGGAGCCTATTCCACCCAACCTTTTCCTAAAGATAGATCAATTGCTTGTCTTAGGACCCTCGAGCCTGTCCACTGATCGACGAGGATGAATGCACTGTGTGAAGAAATGGGATTAAATACCCCTACAACTCAATAATAGTACTTAACAACAATACTTCTGTCCTGAGCAGTATAGAACTCAGCTATGTGGCTACACTAGTTTTGAATGCAGTCTTAATCACTCAATCCACTTCTAACTTTCCCCTCATCGAATCTCTTGTGCTCCTTTCTCAACTTCAGAAATTTCACGAGGTAAATAATGAACAACATCTTGTTGAATTTGATGGATAGATATATGCATGCTTAGGTTTTTTTGGTTAGTTTTTTTTAATTAATGAGCCACCTGCTCTGTTCCACTTTCTTAGGAAACATGACCACACAATTAGGGAATTTGCCCCGTGCAACATCTAGAAGTGATTGAGGATTCTGCCATGTGTCAGTTTGCTCTCACCCCAGTCTATTCCTCTTAGTGGGTCAGTGGACACTCATTCAACATCCTCCTTTGGCTATTTGTCTCATCTTTTATTTATTAAATAATAAAATATTCAACATAATTAATTACAGTCATCCTTGACCCCACTTGGTCAATAGTCATAAACTTCACAATAAAGATAAAATATAATGTTTTCTTAAACATAAAATTTTATTGAAATTGGGGTACGTGACATCGTTATTGGTCATTTTGATGTAGAGTTTGTTCATACATGATGAACTTCTCTAACTGGATATGAGAGAGTCTCTCCAACTAGTTGGCTTCTATTTTGGTGTATGGATTAAATATTCTCTCAACACAAGGTATCATAGCGGCATTGGTCTTGAATCAATCAACACGAGAGAGCTTTGAGTGTTGATCCTCATATGTGTACATGATAGGCAGGAGTAAGTTGTTTAATTTGAGCATTTCTACATTTGTATTTAATTATTTTCTATGACTTGTTTGTAGACTTATGATTTAGTGTTCATAATTTTGATATTATGCCCCAATTGGTGAGAAAAGGTTCAGTGAAGAGGTCATGATCTAAGTGTGAAATTTGTTGCACCAATTGTTAATACAAGGCACTGATTGTTATGCCAACTAAGGACACTCAGTGATTCTAGGACCTAGCTTTGTTGCATGGTTGGTATGCATGCAATCGATTGAATGCACCAACTTTTTCAAGCTACCAATTTCAACTAACAATGGTGGACTTCCTATATCTTGTGTGTACATCGGTTACAAATCAAAAATTCATGATGGTCTATCAAATGCGTTGCTTGAGCAAGTTGCTGAAGAAAATTAGATCAGACTAGTCCTAAATGTCATTATTAGAATTGTTGTACAGATGCCAAATAGATTACATATTGCATACCATAAATTGTGTGTCCTTATATAAGCTATTGAAGAGCCTAGGTGCCATGGGCCTACCGGTGTGACCTGAAATGCTAAGCTTCATTCCATTGGGTAGTCCATGTGGAACTACCTAAGACTTTCCCTATCGGTGGTGAGACCAACCCAGGTTGGAAGCTCGACAGACTACGCATGCGAAACACAATCCACCTTAACACTTATTCTTGTTCATATTATACTTAGCTAATTATATGTGTTTAACAATTGTAACAATTATACACTTAGCCAACACATAAAGAAGAGACAAGAAAAATATAAGGTGGAACCCCAAGCCGAGCATGCTTAAAACCTTTATTAATATATAAGACCAAATTTTATAATAAATACAACATAGTGGGTTCTCTCAATTGGATACTACCTATGAGAGAGCCTAACCAATAGCCCTCTTTGAAAACCCCTAGAATTCTCCTACTTCACGGGCATTCCTAATTTTGTCTTGGTTTCCCTTGAAGCATTCGCATGATTTCCTTTTGTGGATCTTGTTCCCTGCACCCAAGTCTACACCAAGCCAGCCATGAATTCATTGCACTATTTCTAGATGAGCCTATTACTGCTTGTGACCAACTATTCCCTAGATCAAACTATGACTTATGTTATCACCTAGTTGATTTTCCTTCAATGAATCCTTGAATTCCTTTTGGACTTATCCCATTTGATTCTTATATGGATGCTTGTCTAGATGGTGGGTGTGACCAAGGGTGTCCACCCTTGTGGTCACAATCCCATCCACTTTTAAGTCGGACAATGTATGGTGTCCACTTTGTGGATGGGTATCCTCGCAAGTCTATAGGGCCACACCTACTCATGTCAACCGATGCACCCATAATTTCCATGTCTTGGACATCTTCTTATCGATTGGGTTCACATCCACTTCTTTCCCGGAACGATGTGCTTGATCCTATGCTCGTTGCCTTGTTGAAACCCTCATGCCCCACACTAAGAGTGCTCCTTGGCTTCTTCGTCGAGCTCCCAAGGGCCAAGTTGTGCTGCTTGCTGGAGAATCAACTCTTTTCCTTAGCCACTTCCCATCAAGATGCTTTGCTGGGTCCACTTCCCTTTCTCAATGTTTAACATGCCAATGGGTGAACCCACGGGCTCCTAATTTGGGTTTACTTACCCGTCTTGGTGTCTTGGTCCAAGTCCCATGCCAAGATTTCCTGTGTGTGGAGAGTTGGCCGAGGTGCCTCTGACCAAGGCCATTTCGTCCTCCCCCACTCTAAGTTTTTTCTACCCTTAGTAATGTCTTCAATATCCCTACCACACTCAAAAATCTACTACATGTTTCCACTGTCTTCTTACAGCTCCATTCGTTCCTCGTTCACACTCAATTCACAATGTCTCCTCTAGTATGAACATATCTGCACTCCTCGTATCTCTTAAACTAGTCGGGTGATCAATTGGTCAAGTCAAAGTCCTAAGTTTGCATGTCCTATGCCACTTGCACAAGCCTCAATGTGTTCTAGTTAATTATTTACAACAGTCGTGGTGAAGCCTGGTGCACTCGTCACCCAACACTAAATCCTCTGTCCAATGCTATGGTTGGATTTCAGTTCCAACATGCCTCCTTCCTAAGGAATCCGAGGTCTCGACTACCCTCTCCAAAGGTAGTGGTATTGCTGTGTGGCTTACCTCAATAAGAAGAGGTAGGTGAATGGTGCATGTGACTACAACACAAGTCTTTGTCACCTCTTGGCTGATCTATTGTGATCCTCTTACTTAGATAAAGAAAAAGAGGAAAGTTTTCATTGATATTTCCTTCACCTTCTTCCAACAATATTTTATCCTCGATATCAACAAGCCTGTCCTACTCATATGCACCTGAATTGGTTGCACCACTACTTCATGTCCCTTCTAGGTCTTGGGTCACTGTTGCACATCCCTTTTGTCGATTCCTATCTTCCCACATAGCTGCAGAGAAGTCATAAGTATTTCCACACTTGTTAAGACTAACTCTACACTCGTATCAACTGTGTCCACCCACGCTTCCAAGCATATCATATACTTGCATCTAGCTAGTTCTAACACCATGTTAGATGGCCAATCCTTTCTACCTTTGTTGGATCCTCTTGCGTTGTGAGGCCTTACTACAACCAGGTCTGCAAAATGTGTCACTCTCATAGAAGTCACCTTCTTGACTCTCTAAGGCTTCCTGATCACATGCACGAAAATAATCTCTTTATATGAAAATATGACCAAACGCTCTAAGTGAGGCATGGGTACTTCTATAGCCTTCCTTAGAAATTCTTGTGGTAAGACAACATCAAAATAATCCAACAACACGACCATGAATCTCCCTTGATTGCTCCACTCACCAAGATTCAAGGTCTCTCACTTGGATATTCCAACCACCTTCTCCACTTCCGAGTTTACTAATTTTGAAGGAAGTCTTCCTGGTTTTGTTAAGAATTATTCCTATGACTAGGGTTGTGAGGTCATGAACATACTAGGGTAAACTTAGACTGAAATAAATGCAAATAATACTCACACATAGCATACATTCTATTGGGTTTCTTGAAGAATGGAAACTATGTTTTGAGTTTAATTATTTTGTACAGTTTAAAGCTGAGCCCTAGTCCAAAACACTAGCCTAGACTAGTATGTGTCGTGCCTAAAAGAATAAGTATTACTAATATATTTTAAGATTAAACATTCTGTTTAAAGGGCTGTAATTACTCAATAGGTAGCAGTGACGAAAGTAGTGATGTGTTTTTACTCAAATAAAGTGAAGAACATAACAAATTTAGAAATTGAAATTTAAAGTGTAATGTTTTCACTTCTCTTTCTATTCGAAAAGAGACAATGTAGGCTATAAAATCAAAAAATTCTTTTTCTTTTAAAAAACAATACATATGCATGTGCAACTATGGCTAAGATACTAGCCTATGATGTATACAAGTCATAGACTATGATTATGATTATGATATAAAAACTAAGCAATTCAAAACTCTGTACTAAATGTGACAAGAACATACCCTAGATTGACCAAAGTCCTGACAACAACTCACTTTGAAGACAAATTTGTATAAAAAGCAAAGTTAATCACTTTGGCACAAGAAAATTTAGTTAACAAGAATGAAACAAGGTAAATACTTAAACAAACAATGTGTACACACTGATAGGTGATGATCCAAACAACATTCAAGCCAAAGATAAACCAAACATGGGGACAAAGCACAAAGTCTTCTTCACAAATCTTTTACCTAAAGGAGTACCTAAGAAAGAATTGCAGACCTTGAAAATGGCGATCTAAGACAGTGGTATAACATCATCCTAATTCTATCCTACCCTCAACCTCCAAGCCTCACAATTCCACTAGACCCCTAAACCTCATGAGGAAACTGAACAAAGGAGGGAGAAGAACCCCTTTCCCCTCTCCTTCCTCATATTTAAGTTTTCCAAAAATCCTAAAAGATGGGCACATGTCCACATGCAACAAAATCCCATGCAAAATCCTATTTAATGTATAAATAACTCATAATTACTTATCTTATTACTTCTTTTAACAATCCCTTCATCAACTTAAGCCATGGTTAATTTAGCATAATTTGTCAAGTTATGTATTTACATTCTTATGAACCTCATGCCTTTTAAATACTATAAACATAAACTTAGATCATTTAATACTATTGTTTGGGTATATGACCTACTGGTGTGTCCATCACTAGTATGTCCCATGCCTACACTATAACCCCCGCATGTCATCGTAGCACTAATGCAATATGTAAAAGAGGGGGTGTTACATTAGTCATACATTTGTATATGTGTAGATATAGATATTGACGGAATTCCAGAAGCAGTTCAGATCAACATAGATGGGTGGAGGCACCTTTAAGCATGATTCTATGAAGAAATCTCGTTCACTTGTAATTTTTGTCACTCCTATGGACACCTTACTCAATGTTGTGCAAAGAAAAAAGAATAGCAGCCTAATAGCCTACACGATCTCATTAAGAGAAAATCCCTTCACCAAACTAAACATGATTTTAGAAAGTCTCCAAACATAAGAGAAGCTTTGCAAAGGATCATTCATTATCGAAAGACAATGACCTTACTATCACATCCAAACAAAACAGAAGGAACCTTTCAAAAATACCATCTAAATTAAAATAATAGGATCACCTCATAATTGGAATTAAGTAATGCTGAGTAAGAAAATCCCCCTCTTGGAACTTTAGTATAGAGGCATCCAAAAGAGAAATAAACAATAGAGGAAGTTGAAATTTATGAAGAATCAAGGAAGAAAAAGAGATAAAAGAAGACACATATGAAGATTAAGAAGAATAGGAGCTCACCTAAAGCTCCTCTTCCTTAGAATATTCACAAGAGTCACATGTTTCATCTCTAGTGATCAAAACCTCCTAGTAGTATTTATATTCACACATGGAATTATTCACCAGTTTTGTGTGTGAACATTAAGAGAGCTTCAGCCATATAAGGCTTGGGATGGGTTACATAATTGAAGTTCGTTTGGTTAAAATAAACACATAAATTACTTCTTATTTAACTTGTGAAATGAAAATGCAGTTAGGTAGATTTACCTTCACTACTATGTACACCAACACTAAATTTTCTAATCTAGAATCATTAGCTATTTGAAAAATAATATGCAAAAATAAAGCATGATGGAGCTCATCCTAAAATCTCTATGTAGCAAAGAGGAGAGAAAATAAGTTATATTTAACCAAGATCCTAAAATGTTTGAGTGTTTGTTTTTAATATAATAGAGATTTCACCTTTTCAAATAATTAAATATTAAGGATCTTACCTTCATAGTTTTATATTAAACAATTATTTTTATTTGTTAAAACATGATGAAATATTTCATTTTCTTCTGTATTGAATAAGTTTAACATAATTAAAAATAATATCTACAAAACACTATATACTTATCATATTTATATATTTCAAATAATACATTAAATCATACTTAAAACCACCACATATATATAGAGATATTGTATTATACAAAAGGTAATTGCAAACTTATGAGTTTTTATAACTGAATAAAAATTAGGCTAGCTTAACGTTTCATCATCAATCTTGATCTTTCGTAGCAAATGAATTGCCAACATAATCCTTGAAATGCATCGAAATAGACATCACCATCAATCATACGACGACATACTTTCCCATCGACTCTTTCTTCAATATAAGTTTCTGGCAGCGGTATTTCTTCAATAGAAGTAACAGGCAGCTCAGTGTAAGTAAGGCCCGCAATATGCTTATGTAGGCGGAGATATGATTCAGGATAAGTGCTCAATGTGTTTACTATTAGAATTATCTTTTTCAAGTTCTTAGGAGTCAAATTGGCTTTCAATATATTTTCTGCCATTAAAGCCTCGCAGTTAGGCATGAAAAATAGCGTAGGCCTGTCCACTGTTCGTTTCCTAATTTTATTTACAGACATACAAGTGCACTTGAAGGCGCTTATAGCCTTTTTCTCCACTACGGAGAGTTCTGAATCATAGACCAAGATATCTTTTACGAAATGAAATTTATCTCTTAATAGTAATGCTAAAGCCAACTGCATGCGACCATACTCGAACTCCTCTATGGCCCGAATTCCATAGATCACCATTTGCAAGCCTGAGCAATTTGGGTTTGCCTCTAGCACCGTCAGTATTGGTCCTGCAATATTAGGGTTTCTAAGTTGCTTGGAAAATTTGCCATAAAATTTGGTTTTCTCCAACTTTTTCTTGGCGCACTGTAGATTCTCGATTACTCTATGAATTCTTGCAATCTCAGTGTCATTCTCAGACGCACGAAACATAGTTGCCAATCTATCATAATAAAAAAATTGCCAACTTAATTCAGCAAATCCATCTAAATACATATCACTCAATTGATCACCATCATGTTTTTCCCTTGTATAAGTTTTTGGCAGCGGTATTTCCAGCAGTATAGGCGGATCACTGTGATAAAGGGCAGCCATATGGGGATATGAACTAATAAACGTTTCATGATAGGACTCCAATTTGCTGGCTATTATAATAATATTTTTCAATTGGATATGACTCCAATTTGCCAACAATACATTATTGATGAGAGAAAGCTCGCAGTGTGGCATGAAAAACAGCGTGGGCCTCTCCACTGTAAGTTCCCTTTGTTCATTGACAGAAAAATGAGTGCAGTTCAAGGCGCTTATAGCCCTTCGCTCCACTTCAGAGAGTTCTGAATCAGACACCAGGATATCATTTACTAAATGAAGTTTATCTCTTAATAGTATTGATAAAGCCAACTGCAGGCGGCTATTCTCAGACTCCTCTATCGCTCGAATTCCATAGTTTACCATTTGCAAGTGTGAATAATTTGGGTCTGCCTGTAGCACAGTTAGTATTGGTCCTAAAATTTCTGGGTTTTGAACCTGTTTCATAAATTCTCCATAAAAACTGGTTTTCTCCAACTTTTCCTTGGCGCAGTGTACATTCTCGATTATCCTATGAATTCTTGCATTCTCTTCCGCATTCACCACGGTTACAAATGTATCATCATCAACAAATTGCCAACTTAATCCACCAAATGCATCGCAATATATATGACCTTCAGCAATACGACTCGATCTTAGCTTTGGCAGCGGAATTTCAAGGATTGCACGCGGATCACTGTGATAAAGGGCAGCAATATGATGATATGAACGAATAATCTCGTCATCGTATTTCTTCAGTTTGTTGGCTATTATAACAATATTTTTCAATTCGCTGCTACTCCAATTTGCCTTCAATACATTATCTGTAACATTAGGGCTGCAGTGAGGTATGAAAAACAGCGTGGGTCTGTCCACTTTTCGCCCATTTTCTTCACCGTCACCGGCAGAGGGACAAGTGCAGTTGAGGGCACTTATGGCCTTTTGCTCTACTGGGGAGAGCACTGGATCATACACCACGATATCATTTACCAATTGTAGCTTCTCTCTTAATAATATTGGTAAAGCCAACTGCAGGCGACCAACCTCAACCTGAGGTTGCTCATCACCTGTATTGTACTCTATTGGCCCAAGACCATAGAGCACCACTTGCCATTGTGAATGGTTTGGGACTGCTCTTAACACCGCTTGTATTCGTGGTTCTTGACGCAGTTGTTCTATAAATTGTGCATAAAAATCTGAGTTCTCTAACTTTTCCATGGACTGCTGTACATTCTTGATTATTTCCTGAATTCTTGTATTGTCAGACACACTCTCCATAATTTGTGAATCCAAATTTTACTCAATCACAAAATAATGTGAAATTGTGGAATCTCTATCTTTTCCTATATCAATATTTCATCTCTAATGAATCTAAATTATGGTCTATATTTATGTCTAAAGACGGTAAAGATGTGGCGGTTGAGGACGGTAAAGATGTATCGGTTCAATTAGAGGGTGTGATTGTGCAACCATTTTATGAATTATGATTCACCAAGAATTTTAACACTCCAAACTCTCAAAGTCTTAACTTTTTATAAACTAGCATAATTGCATAATTTGTGGTTGGGTCAAGTTGAGAAATAATTATATAATATAAGAAAGTTTGAAAAAAAATTATTTTCATATTTTTTTAGTTAAACGAGTTCTTATCCATGCCTACCTACATGTTATCATAGATATTTTTCATGTTATTTATTTAGCAACTATAAATCATATAATATTCTCTTCTCAACCAACTATTAAACAATAAAAAAAAAGGTTTTGAAGTTTTCTTCCAACAAAATAATAATATATCCTCGTATACCTTTAATTAGTTTCATGAAAAAAATACCCTTAGATGTCTTAGCCTCACTTTCTTGTTTATCTAATACTTTTTAACTATCAAAAACCAAATCACCCACTCTTAAATTTCATAAACAAAATAGAATTTAAAAATATAAACACAATCATTAAGAATTAGTCATTACAAAGCATATATGGTCTTAAGAGTAGTAAATCCTTACAAAGTATCTAACCAAATCAATTCATTAATTCAAAAAAAACTATTTTACCATTTTTTCATTAGAAACATTTTCTTCTAATTGATTTAGGTTTTCTTTATTCCTTACGACCTAGTTAGCATACTTTTAAAAGCTCTTATGTATGTTTCATTCAAACTAATTTCTTTCAATATTCTTATACAGTCACATTTATGTTATATTCCTTTTAATATTCTTATGTTAAATGATTTAGATGTTATATTAGAATTTATTTATTTATTATTTATTAATATATTTCTTAATTTATTTGCTTTAAAACATTATATATATTTTAATTTAAATTATTGTTAAAAAATAATAACTACACTATGTTAATTTAAATTATTGTTTATAACTTAAAAATAGTTGTTTAACAATACATTGCATATACTCCTTCCCTCTTCATAAGGCTTCACCAAAAGCATATCTAAAGATAGTGGTAACTAAATCTCTACATATAAGGGTGCCTGCAAGAAGCTGCTACCCAATTATAATGCAATGGGAGCACGTGAGCGGAAAAAAACACAAATGCGCATGCACCCTTGGATGCGTGCACGCGCTTCTGCTTCGGCACTAGCGAACCTCCATGATGGATTGCCAAAGTGGACAATAGGAGTGTGCACGTGCCCCTAATGACACACATGCATGTATGTGCGTGCACATGTATGTGGACGAGTGCAGGTGTTTTGTGCGTGGGCATACAAGGACACGCGCATGCGCACGTCCCTGTGTTTAAAGAAAAACGGTTTCAGCATTTTCGATGGTTCCCAACCGACCCGCGAGCACGCAAGCCACTGAAAACGACATCCCAAGAGGCCAAAACGACACCTACGAAGCCCAAAGGAAGTGTCCAAGAAGCCTAAAACAACACCCACGGCGTTGGAGTAAGGTAGATGGAGCAGTATTTGCATTTTTTTTGGTTTATTTTAATGTTTTTTATTATTTTTCAAATAAAATACAAAATTAAAAAAATTTGAAAATGAATTGAAATGGAAATAATTTGATATTGCAGATACAAATTATCTAAACATAATGACAAATACCAATGAACCATCCCAAGAAAGGGGTGAAACAAACCAATCGGAGGACCCAATAAACCCCGAACTAAACAAATAAAACCTTGAAGATGAATTACACGAGGATTTAAACCAATTAAGAATACTGAGTGATGAACTAAAGAACACTAGGGAACACTCTTGGGTTTCCCTCGCCTCATCACTACAAATCATAATAGAGTCCATCAACATTGCCCACAGTGAGATAACCAATTTAAGCCAATATAGGGCTCGAATGAGAGAACATTATGGCACTGGTATATCCAAAGAGGATATAAAAAACCTGAATATCACAAAATCCCAACTGTGGAGCAAATTTACAGATCCAAGAATAGGATAGCCTCCAGGTGTGAGGAAGAGGCGATTTTGCATGGACTGGTTTAATTACCAGCCATTGAGAGAAAATTGAAGGAAGAGAGGGTTCATGGTTTTTGACAAGCCTCCATGCAACAATGTCGAGGTCCAACAGTATTTTCTCAGGAAACTATGGGCTGATTTTGTGTTAGGGTTCCATGTGAACTTCTTCGACATCACCGAGTTCTAGGGCATCACTTTTGGCTCAGCCCAAGATTGACCTCATGCCCACTGGAACCCACTCAGAGGACCTCCTACACCTAGGCGAGAGCCAAACCCGGTTCCTCAACCCCCTGGGTTAGGTAGAGGGCTAGATGAGATCCATGAGTCAGTTAGATGTGCCACATGACACCTTCTCAGGCATATGGAATTTGTGGCTATGTCCTCATAGAGTGAGCAGGACCACCCCGAGAGACACACTTCTACAAGGTCTACTAGTGGTGGGCAAGGGAGAGAAGCTACAGGTGGTAGCCAGGATGATCCATCCTGCTCGACGGGACAAGTGCCATGTCGTTGTTCTCCCTGTGGGCATCCATGCCATGTTCCCACGCAGGAGCATGCCACAAAGAGATGCCTACACCAGGTTAGTTATTGTTTTATTTAATGTTCAAGTATTGATTATATGTTATGCAATCTCATAATTTCTATAAATTTAACTTAGAATCAGATGTTGATGACTTGATTTGTTTTAATGTGCAGCTATTCATTGCTGAGTCTCCAACACCCGAGTGGGAGGATGTTGGTTCCGTCAGCCTAGATGGAGCCATGGTAGCTGCAAAGGACATCGCGGCACCATACACACAAGTAGTTTTATTTTAGTAATTAAATTTAATGTTAGTAGTTAATCTTGTCGTCTAATGTAGTTAATATTTAGTAATTGAATCTAAATATTTTTGTGTTTGCACAAGTGTCCGCAGGAGTGAGTGACCAGCCATCCCCGCCGGGGATCAGCAGATCCCCTCGTGAGCAGGTATCGTGTAATAAAGTATTTAATTTCAGTTTTGATGGCTTAGCTTTATATAGTTATATTTTTTATGTACTAGTATACAGGGCCATGAATATTTATGCAGGTCCGAGTATATAGGCACGTCGGTGTCACTATCTCTCCATCGAATGCCTTTTCCCCACCATATATGCCAGGTGTAGCCCCTGGCATACATGTCCCTTTCCCTACATCCCTCCCCACCCCGTTCCATCCATCTCTTGCCTCCCATCCACCACCATACTTCCATCTAGCTCCCCCTTCTTTGTCATAGCCTTCGATCACTCCCTCCCGCCCCACCCATCCACCCGACCCTTGCAATTTCCCATGTTTCCACCTTCCCCCTTTCAACCATGATACATCATTCAGCCACATTCACCCATCCCTCCACCCCATCCCAAACCTCATCCCCCTCCCCCATATCCCCCCACCACCCTTGTTTCATCTTCCAGGGTGGTCCGTTCCGTTCTACAACCAGTTGGGGTTTATCGTCGCACATCACCACTTCGCCCACTCCAATCCATGCCCTCTCTCACCGTGCCCCTTAGTTTTGTATCCAACGTCGATGTGGCTACATCCTCCGCTATGACATCCACCCTAGCATCAGAGCAGGTTGTCCATCCCACTGCTCCACCTGCCACCCTTGAGGACCAGCTAACTGCTCCACCTGCCACCCCTGAGGACCAGCCGATTGCTCCACCTGCCAGCCCCTAGGACCAACCTGTTATGTTCATGGTGAGATTGATTAGTTTATGAAAATCTTGTGCAATATTAATGAAAATTAACATAGGCAGTAAATTTGATAAGAGATCTTACTGTTTAAATGTTGCAGGGTGGCATTGCTGAGAGACTTGGATCACAGAGAAGGGTATCCCACTCACCACTTACGGTCTCGTCTGAGGTGAGCTATTTAAGATTTGAAAAGGTAATTTTGATTTTTAAATTGTATTTTATACTGGTATAATTGCATGTAGGAGTTGACATTTGATTGTTTTCGTTTCAGAGCCCATGGAGAGGTGGTCGAAGTGGCCATAAGAACCGAGCTTCCTCTAGCTCAAAGAAGAGGAAGATCAATTTTGGAGGTGCACCTGGGAGCTCCAAGGGTGGACAGTAGGATTGAGAGACCCTCCTATGTACACTATCAATGATGTGGTATTTTGGCATGAGTTGTGATATTTTGTATAGGGCACGAGTTGCCATATTTTGTATAGACATTGGGACCAATATTCCATTTTCACTATTGCTATATATGATTGGAAATTTGTATATATTAATATATCATTTTTCACTTCTTTACATTACTTTGTCTTTTATTACAGATTTGCATATGTTATGTCAAATACAGTAGTAGTTTACAGTTGATGAGCTTGCAATACTTATTGTTGACAAAGCAATAAAGTCTGTATGTTCACAATAAAATACAAAAAAATTAACATTGTAGGATAGTTAACAAAAAAATACACAACTACATAAACGTGTACAATAACAATGATAATTTTAAATAGCAAATACCAAACAACATTTTTGGCAGTGATACTTGGCTGAGAGTTATCATTGGTTTGACAGTCTTATTTGATTGTCCAAATTGCAATAGAAAGCACTTGTTTGCCTTCGGTATTTACATAGTAATTATTGTCTCATTTTGCAAGCTAGAAATTGATATTGGAATGATATTCTCTAACCATTTGATTGACTGGCAATTTCATAGTATTGATGAGCTGAGAATCATATTGAACATGACTGTTGTTGGCTTGCATTTGTTACATCTACCTGGAAAACATTGATTTTGATAAATTTGGCAATTCATATCATTTGAAGATGAAGTTGACATTGCCTACTCTCATTGAATACATACATATTTGTTATGCTATTGTTGAGCACTTGCAATTTTAATGATCTATTGTACTTGTTGTAATTTTAATGATTTAAGGGTTAGCATGCATAACCTAAGGTTTAGAATCAACCAGGAAACCCTAATCCTAATTGAAGTTTGAAGGTTAGCATGCATAACATAGGATTTATAATCAATGAGGAAACCCTAACCCAAACGTTGTTTTGGGGTTAGCATGCATAACCTAGGATTTAGAATCAATGATGAAACCCTAAACCTACGAGGGAAACCCTAACACCAACCATACCTAACCATTTATTGTGGCCTCTTATAAAGTACCTTTTTGTTTGTATATGAGCATGCCTAGGATTGTAGTCATATGTCACATATTATTTATAGACTAATCAAATGAAATAATTCAAAGCTTAAGCATGGATTACTTCACATAAGCTAGGGTTAGAGCTTCATGAGCACTCCTTTTATAAACCATATTGAAATAAGTAAAACATAGCTCATCTTCCACAACTCATACATTAAAAAATCATGAGAGAAAGAGGCTCTATAATAGGCTTATGCCTATAGTTTATAAGAATAAATTAACATGCAATAGATGAAGGAATGAAGGAGAGGATGGGAAATGAATGCATAGAGAGCATCAACTCTAGATTTAGACCATAGTGACAATGCAAGCATTATAGTGAAAAGAAGCTAAAAATTTATTACATGTGTTTTGGAAATACCTTGTCCATATCAATAGGCCTTATACTCCGTTTTATAACCTTTACTAACCCTAGGACTGTCTATAAAACTAGACTGTAATACTACATATTAGGCAGCCATAATACACACCTAAACCATTCTATTCTAGCCTAACCCTTGCTAAAACCCTTGCCCTAGACTCCTACCTTTCCCTCTCTCTAAAGAAAGGCTTAATCCTTTCATTTCCACACTACTTAGAACCCCACGACTCTCCCTATATATCTGACTGTAATATCAATTTTGGACAGCCCTAGAACACCATTAACCCATCCTAAGATACCCTAACTTCTCCCTTAGCCATATCCCTAACCTCCTAGCATGCTAAGACCCTAATGCAAGGCTAACTTCCTCTCTATTTTGTCCTTTAAATTCCTCTCAGCTTGCCTAATTCTTGACTATAATATCCTATTTATGGCAGCCCTAATAGCCTTCTTAACCAACTATCCTAGCCTAAGGTCACTTCCTTTCCTTCCTATCTTACCCACTCACTAACGCCTCACCTCAAATTTGTCCAAAACCCAATTTAAAGTGGTACAAAGACACCCTAAAGGGACTGTATCTAAACAATCATTCCCAACCATACTTAAACAAATTTGATAGTGGTATATAAACATCCATAACTTGGCAAAATACAAGAAAAGGCCTTGAATTGCTTGCAAGTCATTGTGTCATCAAAAGCCAAGCGAATATACTTGTTATCATTCCTACTTGACTGGAAATTACATCATGGACTGTCATAAGACATTTTACTTGACTGGAAATTTGATTTGGTTTAAGAGTCCCACTGGCTTGGAAACTTGGCACTTATAAAATTGTTTATCGCTGATGTTTACTTCAAATATTGTACCTTTGTCTTGACAAGCTAAAAAGTGAAATATAGGACTGTCATAATGCTAAATGCTTGGTTGGAAATACTTTTGTTTTGACAATACTTTTCACTAATTCAAAGTGTCATTTCAAGTCTTGTTTATCATTAGTACTTGCATTTGGGATTCTACACTCATTTTGGCAAGCTAGAAATTAGTGTTTTGGACTGTCATAATCATTTTTGACTTGACTGGAAATCATTCTTAGTTTGACAGTCATATATACATTAAAAGTGGATTGATTGGGGTCTATGTCAATGTATGTCGGTTGCAAAAGAGGTTGACTTTGTACGATATGATGATAACGTCACATCAACACCACTAACATTCTTCAACCACATGCATAATTGAAAGGAAAATTACTTCCAATATAGTTCATGGAACCCTAGATATGTTGTAGTGCAGGTATATATCTTCTAGGTATATGGTCTACTAGTTTCTAGTTAAGTGAGACTAACAAATATAATGATATAAATTTAATGAGTTCATAAATCGTAGTTTGTAGTTCTATGTCTAAATATGTGAACCCTAGATTTTAAGTTTGTGGTTTCTAGTTCAAGAAACCCTATATTTTTTGACATTTGTTCTTATAGATTAGGTATATGGTCTAGGTATTTGTAATCCTTATTTTTTAGGTTTGTCGTTTGTAGTTCATGAAACCGCGGTTTTTTTTTCTATTTACGCATGTAGCTTAGGTAGGTGGTTTAAGTATTTCTACATAAGTGAGACTAACATAGCACATGATCTCTATGTATGTGAATTTCTACTTTATAAAACCATAGTTTGTAGTTATATGTGTAAATTTATAAAGCCTAGTTTTTAGGTTTATGGTTTGTAATTCGTGAAACCCTAGTTTTTTTGCTATTTTCTCTTGTAGCTTAGGTGTATGGTCTAAGTGGTTCTACATAACATAAAATAAAATAACGTAGTATCTCTATGTATGGGAATTTATTTAAATCCATGAAACCCTAATTGGCTATATCCTTGTAATTCATGTATGAGTTTTTACTTCTAATTCATACAATTATGTGTTTCTACTTGCAATTCATGAAACTCTAGTTTCTTTGTTGTAGTGTAGGCACATAGCTTCTAGGTATATGCTATATTGGTTTCTAGGTAATGGCATTCCAGGAGACCAACGGAGTCGACGGTTCGTCGATCCGACCTGCGGTTGCCGAGTTATGTCGAGTTGAAAGTTGCATGAAAATGTCATTCAGGCACACTTGGTGACTCTCGGTCTAGGAGAGAAAAATGAAACAGAGCAGCAAGATTATATGTCGTTGGCTCTGACAAGCGTGTATGGGAAACATCGATATGGGAACACTACCAAGACTGGCACGGTGGAGGGTTTTGTAGAATTGACCCACCAATGCGAGAAATGCATTGAAGGAAACTGAGCAAAACCCTATTTTATGAAAATGAAGCACAATGAATTCACTGGGGCATGAAAATGTAGTGGAGAGGGCCCAATAGAGGTAATGGAATTCCAGGAGACCAACGGAGTTGATGGCTCATCGATCCAACCTTCGGTTGCCGAGTTATGTTGAGTTGAAAGTCACATGAAAATGTCGTTCAGGGACACTTGGTGACTCTCGGTCCGGGAGCAAAAAACCAAATGGATCAACAAGATTACATGCCATTGGCTCTGGAAAATGTGTATGGGCAATGCTAATATGGGAAAACTACCAATACTGGCATGGTGGAGGTTTTTGCAGAGTTGACCCACCAATGCAAGAGTTGCATTGAAGGAAACTGAGCAAAACCCTAGCTTACAAAACTAATGCAGAATGAACTCACTAGGCCATGCAAGCACGGTGGAGAGAGCCTAATAGAAGTAATGGCATGCCGAGAGACCAACGGAGTCGACGAATCGTCAATCCGACCTCTAGTTGTCGAGTTATTTCAAGTTGAAAGTCGCATGAAAATGTCGTTCAGGGACACTTGGTGACTCTCGGTCCGGGAGCGAAAAATCAAACAGAGCAGCAAGATTACATGTTGTTGGATCCGAAAAGTGTGTATGGGAAATGGTGATATGGGAACACTACCAAGACTGGCACGGTGGAGGGTTTTGCAGAGTTGACCCACCATTGCATGAGTTGCATTGAAGGAAACTAAGTAAAACCCTAGTTTATGAAATTGATGCACAATGAACTCATTGGGCCATGAAAACATGGTGGAGAGGGTCCACTAGAGGTAATGGCACACCAGGAGACCAATGGAGTCAATGTCTTGTCAATCCGACCTCCGTTTTCCTAGTTATGTCGAGTTGAAAGTCGCATGAAAATGGGTTCCATGCAACCCTGGCAATGGTGCACCAGCCCTACAAAACCCTGTGCCAAGCGCTGGGGGGTGGCTTGCTCGAGGCCATGCCCAAACACACTTGTAGGTAGTGATGAAATTTGAATGGTGGGTCTTAATTTCAATTGGAAGGGTATTTATTTTCTGAGCCCTTCATAGATGAAGAGGAAAATAAATAATTGTACTTCAATTGACAAGTATAAATTAACTAAACCCTTTCACCCAAAAATGCAAAAGACAAATATTGTTCGTTCAAATTTTTACAGTTTTAAACAATTAAGCACTCCTTAATATCTACATGAAAAAATGATATATTTTCAATAAAATGTGTTTTAAACACATTAAGTTTTCCTATGTGTATCATTAATTTTATAATTCAGTAACATAACAACTATTCTATTGTATTTTTTCAAGTTGGAGCACACTTCATTATACAAAAAAAATACATAGACTATGCCATAACCATATTGGGGCATTCATGTGCAATCCAATCTTGAGAGATGTAAGAATGATAAGGATTGTGATCCTAAGAAAAAATAATAAACGACTAAAAAAACATTAAAAAATAAATTCCTACATACCAAGCAAGTTAGCAAAACTGGCATAACCAGGGTCGGGGCATTGAATTTTTTTGTTCAATACTTGTCATGAAAGCATACATGTATGGAATGAAGGGGAAATTGAATCAAGCCTAAGTCAATTGAAACTCACTACATGTTTGAGTCTCAATAGTTTGCCTTTTAGATTGAACCAAAATACCAAAAGAAGTTTATTAATGGCTAGATTTGAGAAGTTCTAGGTATGAGATTAAGGGCTTGAGGCTCTATGTCGAAACTGTTTTCCATGCTGATGCATGCCACTACTCTCTTTATTGTCTTACCAAAAGGCATGATAATGAGGTAGAATACCTAGAATTATGGACTTCACCTTCAAAGAATGCCTTGAATCACATCGGTAAGGAGTGATAAGAAGATCACAACAATTCGATGTGTCAAATATCGGTTGATAGTGTTAATTAAAGACTTATATGGTAAATTTAATATAAGACTTACCTATAATTGTCTCTTATTCTTTGCGTCAATTCGTATTATAAGGTGAGGATCTGCATGCATAATAATCCTTAGTTATGACTATGAGATGAGGATTTAAAGAGAAGAGGATGTAAAGTTAAGTAATTTTCACATTTGTGAGAAACCAAAATTGTTTGGAAGGATGGAGGGAGATTACATCATGATCATGCCACCCATCAAATTGAAGACTATTCTTGAGCCAACAATTGTTTTTTTTCATTTCATTAATAACCATTATTTCTGCATATCGTGTGCCTAATGACACCTCTCTATAGCAATGCATAAATCGACATCTCCGCAATTTGTGATGGATGACAAATTTATATGGATGGGTAATTTCAAATGTTTCCCTTCTTTTGAAATGTTGATATAAATTATGCCCCTCTTGATTGGAAGGGTAAAATTCATATTTTAAATATTTTTTGAAGGGAAATTTTAACTTTACACTTCTTGGAAGGGATAGAACCCTTTGGAATGGTTGTGAAGGGTTAAATTTTGAACGCTTCTTGTAGGATCCGACATAATAAAAAATCACCACCCGGTTTGGTTTTTGGACCCCGACCTTGAATTGGCCAAGCGTCCCTCAATGGCTTTTGCAGGCCTACTGCAACTCGCCATAGAACTTTGACTGAGGATCCGATGGATGAACCGTTGGTTCCGTTGGGATCGTGGCATGGTATTATCGACAGGGTGGCCTCCCACCCAACTCTACACAGCCCGGGCATGCCTCCAGGACAGATTTTGAAAACTAGGGTTTCACCCTAGTGGGGTCCATGCAACCCTGACAATGGTGCACCGACCCTGTAAAACCCTATGCCAGGAAGCCGAGAGTGGCGTTCCCATGGAGGCCATGCCCAAACACACCTGTAGGTGCTGATGGATTTGGAAATTGCCGCTTGGTTTGGTTTTTGGACCCCGACCTTGAACTGGCCCAATCATCCTTGAATGGATTTTGCATGCCTACTACAACTCACCATAGAACATTGACCGGGGATCCGATTATTGGAATTGTGGCATGGGATTATGGCCAGGGTGGCCTCCCCCCTAAATCCACACAGACCAGGCATGCATCTAGGCCAGATTATGCAAACTAGGGTTTCTCCCAAGTGGAGTGTAAGCACAGTTACCCAATCTCACTCAATATAGCCATATGGATCCTCTCTGTTGCTAATTGACTCCATCAATCTCTCGTTCTATGAATGAGGCAAGAAGTAACGTACCTTGGTTGAGTTATTGTTTGACATTGTTTGTAGATGGATGTTCATGCCAACAATCAAGTTTGTGAAGTGATAGGCCATAGAACCTGGTGTGTAATCCACGAATACATTCCCACTCGTTCTTATTGATTTCCCATCTAGTGTAAGATATTCACCCTCAACCACCATCGAGCCAATAGGAAATTCATTGCCTTCATCATCAAGTAATGATCCGTTCAGGATTCACTTACCTCGAATGCATTGTGCCCCATTCATTGTCTTTCAGGGAAACAATTGCATATATGTGTACTGGTTGTACAAGATATGAGATATGGTCATAGTCTATCGAAATCGTTGAATCACCCTCCTCTAAGTGGTTTGTTTCAACAACTACACGTGGGTCCACTGTAAGTGACACACGATCCCAATCATCAACCGAATCCATGCATTTGCATTCATCTCATTCACCACTGCTACAAGGGCTACAAAAGCAAGCAAGTTTCTGCGTCTATATTTCAAATAGGGGGTTGTTTGAGCTTCAAAGAGAATGAAATCCATGTGTTCCTTATATTATGCCGTAACTATAGGAACGGGATCGATCTATGTCAACCACATGCTAAAAATTCCTGACTCACCTTCCTGCTCCTGTTGATGTATGTTGCACTTTAGTTTGGTTTAACATTGTTGCAGAGCACCATTGAACTATGGATTCTGGATCTTTGATATGGGGGTTTCTGGTAAAACTCATCTCCTCCCTTCATAGTGTGGTCTTGATGCATGCACCGACCCCGTCATGCTCACCTTTGCTGTGCTCGGTCTCAAATTAGTTCCATATATGTGACACATTGTAAGTATTATGCGCAATAGTCATCCATTGGAAAGCTCATGCATTTTTGAAATGGCCCACACAACCATTTGACCATATCCAATGTTGATCCATCTGTCTATCTCCCTCCTTTAGATGATCACAGAAAATTCAAAAACAATGTTGCACATAATGCATATCATGGAATCTATCATCACTTATGTAAAATTTTGTCTCCTTCTATATTATCCTGTTGTTAATGCTGCTCTCAAGCCCATGCCTATATGCAATCTATACCATGATGCTCACTTGGTCAGAATGGTAGTATTGACTCTGAATTTCATTTTGTGGCTGAAGGGTGTAGTTTTCTGCAAAATCCACTATTGACAATATTGTCCCAATGGGAAATTTTTCCTTCCATTTTCTGTACTTCTCATCTTTCCATCGCGCTACATGCACATGTTGAACATACTGCTCGGTTTTCTTGTAGAACTCCATAAAAAAATCACATACCCGTACCTATTGCCATGAAAACAAGGGTCGTATTAGAATGTGACCTTTAAAGAATGTATATGTAGACATGTAAGAGGAAAAACATGCAATAATCATTTGCACATGTGAGTTCACCAATGCAATATTTCTACTTTCCTTCACACTATCTGATTGGTAGGTTACAAACTTGAAGCTTTGCATCGCCACTCTCATATTTCCAAATTGATGCTCATCGCTTCCATGATTGCAACAGTTCAAAAGAGAAAACCCACTACACCTGGAACAATTCCCATGTAGACATAATTTTCCATAGTATTCTTGTCTTTCATGCCTTAGACACACAATGCTGACGATAAAATCTCTCGATGCATTCGGTGGTATTACGGATTCATTGCAGCCCTACTCAAGGTTAGTATGCAAAGCACAAAATATATGTTTATACATGTCATAACAATATTCATATTCTACATGGTATCTATAATAGCATTGTTTCGATTAATGCACATACAAACGTACCATGGTTTACATTTCTTAAGGGACCTTTGTCCCAGGTTCAATTTTTTGTGCTCATTCCTGAATCTCTCACGGAGTTCAGTCTGTGTTGTGTCAAGGAAGTGTTTGATGTGGGGTTCATGTTCAATAGAAACTTTTCTTAGCTTTAGCACATCTCTTTGGTTAGATGAAGGTCCAATATGATTATGCCAGAACTTTTGTACTAAGTCCTTAACAACATCAATTAGCTTCATATCTCAATGAGGCAACCTACTGACAAAATCCCAACAATATTTTCCACCTGGAGTCTGAATATTTTTTCTTATAACAGAGTACTTCTTAACAATTTTTCTATTTAATTTAAGTATGTGAGAAGCGTGTGAAAGGAGGCGATGTTGCTATGTGGACTTGCTTACAACTGATTCTGATAACACATGACAATTCGCACAAATATATTTTGTACGAGATGTCTTCCCAATCACATTATAAGAAGATTAAAGATTTCTAACAATATGATTGTTAGCCTCTGAACTTCTAACCATCTTTATGGCCATAATTCTCCTAACAAAAACTAAACAATTTGACTTTAACAAACATAGTAATAATTGACATTTACTTGCATCACCTTTGGATTCAAAATATTCCTTCATTAATTTGCTACATTTCCAATCGATAGTGCATTTGAGAAACTTACCTTAGGCTTGACAGACAACTTTCATCCACAT
Source organism: Pseudotsuga menziesii (assembly GCA_001517045.1). Taxonomy (NCBI): domain Eukaryota; kingdom Viridiplantae; phylum Streptophyta; class Pinopsida; order Pinales; family Pinaceae; genus Pseudotsuga; species Pseudotsuga menziesii. Next base: position 44,972 of record LPNX010444017.1, read on the forward strand.
GGATACATCTAGGAGTCCTTTTTCTTGCACTAGACAGTCGAGGTAGGGAAGGTGGACATGAGCTATGAATCCTAAGGCTTCTTTGTTGTGGTGCTTCATTCACATGTTGGTCCATATTGGGAGTGTGCTCGACATGGTTGTGGTCTTCTTAGAGAGATTTCAAATTAATCATTGCTCCTAGGTCCAATGCTTGATACTTGGTGTCTCTCAATATACCTATGTATTTAAGAGCTTCAATATGGCTTGTTGATGGATTGTTGGTTGGAGACTATGTTGATGTTGGAATTTGAGTTGGGTATGTTGGACGCAACCACTTCACCTGTGGTTCTGAAGTAGAGGCTGTTATGTCATCAATTCTGTTAGGATCAGTGGCAGTATCGGTGGAAATGTCTGGACCATGTCTCACTCTCTCCATTGCCAACATGGCCTTTTCTCTTACCTCATTTTCCTTTTCAATGGGAATATTCCTTCTAGTTTTTCTTACTCTTTTACGTGAGTTTCCCATCTCCAAAATTTTCTTTCTCAAAACTATGAGGTCTACCCCTACATAAGAAGCAACAAACAAGGTATTAGTTCCATTATACAAGAAACATGACGCGTTCCAACATAATTAACTAAATTATAGATATGTTAGTATGGTATTTATTGGCATTGATACATAAACACTGATTAAAGGTTTCTCTTTATGTTCGAACTAAAGTTTCAGAGTCTATACTCTATTTGAGTCGAGTAAAGAGAGTCAAGTTTGCAGGTATTACAACTATAGGATTATGATTTCCTTTGTGTTCAAAATGTATTGGAATTCACAAGAATATGAGTGAAATATTCTTCATTTCCAACACCTTCGAACGAGATGACATTACACGTAATATGCCACATTAGTTGTGAGGGAAGACACAAGTTGGTGTTTGGATGTCTTGGGAATAAATTGAATAAATTACACTCATTAAGTTACAAGTTAACTAAAGAGAAAAAATTGACTAATTACACAATGAGGAGGTTGTAAATCCCCCCAAAAAAGGAGAAATCATTGAGGTAGAGGCATCCTTGTCAATCTCAAAGGCATTTTATGATAAATCTAGTATGAAGAGGAGAGAATGGACAAGTTGGTGAACTATTCAATATGGACCCTCTCCCATGATTGCTTCCAAGGTTTTTATACAAATTGAAGAGTCTTAATTGAGAACCTCATCTATGCCATCCTTGTGGGAAATCAAAATATATTCATGTGCAAATTATTATTGGTCTACATGTTGCATACTTCATCTTGTACCCTCTCCCATGATTGATTCA